>SZWC01013431.1:35214-64377 GCA_023375785.1 Penium margaritaceum | reverse complement strand
CCCCCCTCTCTCTCTCCTATCCACTTCCACTTCCTCTGCTCTTGTCTATGTGGTGACCTCTCTGTCATCTAAGCACACTCCATTTTTCCATCGTCACCTCTTTCATATACACATTAGTATATATGTGACTTGTGCTACATGTGCTGCCTGCAAGTAGTCTTGAAATTAATACATTTCTTGCTCCATGTTGCACAGATTGTCTCCACTCTGCTCATGGCAAGATACACCACTCTCTGTCGACCTCCACTCTGTGACCTCTCACCCCTCGACCTCGTCCATGCTGATTTGATGGGACCCCTTTCCTAAGGATTTCTATGGGGCCTAGGCCTCTACATCTTGTGTCTGACCGATGATTTCTCTCGACACCATTTGGCGTTTGCGCTTCGTAGAAAAAGTGATGTCACTGACATCCTAAGTCCTGACATCTTTAAGCTGAACGGGCCTACCATCACCAGCTCAATGTGTTTTGGTGTGACCATGGTGGTGACTTCTTTGGTCCCACATCACGGTTTATTGATTCCCAAGGTGTGCATATGGATCCGTCTGCTCCCTACACACCCCAAGAATATGGTGTCTCTGAATGTTGGAATCACACTCTTGCTAACAGGGTGTGTTCCCTTCTGTCTATTCTGGTCAGTCTCCGCTCCTTGCTTCCTCATGGCTTGCTTCCTTGTCATGTCATCCCGTTTGAACAATAGACTGTTCGTCATACTGATTTGCATCTTATACGTGTTTAGGGCTTTGTTGCCATTGTGTGGGTGCTCGATGACCACTGTGAGGGCAAGTTAGCCCCTCGTCAAAAGTGTGGCGCTTTTAGGATCCTGCCTGATGTTGCGTCATTGAGTCTTGCAGTGTCCTCTCCTTTAAGGATGTTTTCAAATGTGACCTTTCACGTTTGTTTTTTTCCACGTCTCTCGGCCCAATCTCTCAGCTTGGAGGAGGTTCTCTGTCATCTACTTTTGTTGCACCTCGACTCGGGTCAAGGTGGCTGGCCCTACTCTGAGCCCGCCTTCTCCCGCTTTGGATTCAGACTTACCTCCCATGTCTTCTCCCATTGCTTCCTCTCTCTCACTCTGTCCCAGTTTGCGGTCTCTGTGTCGTTGCCTTCTCCGCTTGCCGCCTCCTCATCCTTCCCAGCACACTCTGCGTCCTTTCCTTCCAGCAATGCATGTGCCCATTCTGTCCTCGCCGTCGCTTCTAGTGCACTCTTCCTCCTTTTCTTCGCCAATGCTCCCGTCACCAGTCTTTCCGGCAGCATTCTTGGCACCCCCCGTATCTCCCTATGTGCGGGGTGGTCGGCTGCGTGCTGTCCCTGTCCATAGTCGTACTTCTTTTGTCCCTGATCATGGCTCCTCATCTCATGGTCCCACTACTCCAAATCACACCATCTTGTCTGGTGAGCCTGGAATCCATGCTCTGGGTCTCATCACATATGCTGCCTTGTCCAGGGTTTACAAATGGTACAAACAAGGTACAGCGGCTATGCAAGGCTTTGACAGTCACCACAGTATTGGAATAAGGATATCACGTCCACTCTCGTGAAGGGTGGTTTTTGTAAAAGCACAGTTTATCTTGCATTGTTTCTTGGTATACCCTGTGTCCCACTTTCTTCATTCTTGTGTAGGTTGATAATCTCCTCATTGCATCCTTCAGCCCGGCTGCTGTTCATTCACTAAAAAGTCTCTTGCATCAGCATACAAAATTAAGGAAATCAGTCCAGCCCGTGCCTTTTTGGGCATGGATTTCGAGGGTGACCATTCAAAGAGGTCACTGCATGATCATCAGGCTACGTATGTGCATATCCAGGAGGAGCCCTTCCACTCTCCGTATTCCCCTTGGCTTCTATGCCAATGAATCCAGCAGGTCAGACACTGGGAAAGTTATTGGATGTCTCCAAAATTGGATAGACAGTGAATGTAAAAGACTACCTAGGCATGATTGGCTCACTCATGTATGTCATTACCACTACTCATGCAGATGTAGCCTTTGTAGTGAACTTCCTGTCCTAGTTCTCCCTTGAGACTGCCCTACGTGTGATGAGATGTGCACTGCCCACCCCATGAATGGGACGGCAATTTAGAGTGAAGCCCTCAGTCATCGTCGATGGTTTTACCAAAGTGTGATTGCGCCAATGATTCAGAAGCTCGTAGCAGTACAAGCTACATCTGGATTTGGAGCTAGAATCCCTCCTGAAAAACTGGAAAACGAGAGTGTGTAGCAAGGAGCTCAAGTGAAGCTGAGCATGTTTCCCTTGGTGCATGCACATGTGAGGCTGTTTGGCTATGCCGCTTTCTGCACCAACTGTGCATGCCCATTTGTTGCATTGCTCTACGCCGTGAAAATGAGAGCAAAAAAACCATTGTTGAGAATGATGGCATATACTATTCACGCACAAAGCACATCAATGTTGAGCACCAATTTGTTCATGAGTCCATTGCTGCCGGCATTGTTTGGGTTGTTTGGGTGGATGCACGTTCACAACAACATGAATTTCTCATGAAGGCACTCAGCAAAGATACGGTGTTCGTGCATTTGGTCATGCCAATCCCCATGACCCTAGGTGATCGATGATCTCTACGTCCATGTTCAGTTTTGTGAACTGGCTCATTCTGGCATGTGAATGCTGTGCCTGTGGGTCATGGGGGAGTGTTAGTGTTTTTAATTCACAAGGTGATCCATCACACGTGTAGTGCCCTCTTGTCTTGATATACATGCTCACTACATCATAAATGTATAGGAGATAGAGTGTTATGATTGTATCGGAGCTCTGTCCCACAAGATGGGAGCCATCCGTGGTGAAGCTCGTCCACTCTGCAAGCAGCACACCCTCAAGCAGTGGCATGTGGCCACATGATACATGTTCTCATGCCTCTCACCATTGGTTTTTCTCTTCGTGAGCTCTAGCTCTTTTACACTTTAGGATGTGAAGTCTGTCTCCAAGCTGTAATTGGGTTTTTGGGGGAGTCTCATTCTGTCAAACGGGTGCAGATCCTTAGGGGGCCACCTGGCTAGAGTTATTCTGTGCCACGGAGAGTAGCCGTCCTTGCTAGACACGGAGAGGTTGGGCTTGAGGGAGTGGACAAACCCTCAAAGCAACATTCCATGTGATATTGTACATTGCATAGAACACAACAGAATGAACGGTGCTTCAAACGGTGGACAGACGGTGAAGATACACTTGAAAACATACAATTTGGAGTGAATAAAAGCAGAAAAGAAAAAGTGTATAGATATAGACTCACCCACATGCGTGCAACTAAGCGGGCAAGTCTAACCAACCGGTCAGAAAAACAAAGTAAACCACCTGCAAGCTCAAAAATAACAACAGAAGAGAACCTGAAATACGTACAGGCTCCTCGGTTTTCCAAATGAAAAACCGAAAGAAGCGCCAGGTGTAGAAACAGAAACTCTACGAAACTGGATCATGAACGCGCAAGGATAGTGCCACTGAGAAAATGGACATTGGAGGGTGGTCCCTGAGAAAACTCTGGGGAGTACATCAGGGCATGCCGGCTGGTGCTTGTTGAAGTTGTGTCCAGTTCCCTGGCCACTCACATTTGTTATTCCCTCTTGTCTCACCACACATGCCCACATACACATGTACAGATTGAATAACCATAGCCACACCTGGGCAGCTGTCGCCCAAGAGCGCCATTGTTGCTGACATCAGTTTCATCAAGCAGCCATCAAGTTATCCAGGAGTTCCCTTGCTGTGATGTGGTAGATTTCAGGCCTCGTACATCCTCAATGCTGATGCCTACATCATGGTTGTTTGCCTTTGGGTGTTTGGGGGAGCTGCATATTATTCCGGGTGCTGATCCTTAGTGGGCCACCGTGTCGGCCTCTGGCCGTACATTGGTGAGAAGCCACCCTCGGGTAATTCCGTGAGGTCAGGCTCTACCCCGGGGTGGCGGTGCATGCTCACCCCAGCAGTTTCTCGGTGAGTGTGCACTCACCGGTGCTTAGCCTCTTGCGCCCCTACCAATGACTTCTTCTTGGTTGTGACGTCTGATTCTAAGGCAAATACTCCCACATCCATGGCATGCGACGTCCTCTCACACTCTCCCATCTCCCCGCTCTATCGCAAGGACAGCTCTAGCTAGTAACTTCTGGTATCAGAGCAGCGAGGAACACTCCTCACGTCCTAACGATCCACGGGTCTTGGGTGGAGAATCGCCCGTACCATTGGACCGGCTCGCATGTTCACTACGGCCTCCTGTGCCGCCAGGGGCTGGATTCAACACAAGCTCGCCATCCCTGCATCCCATTTCCTGTCTCCTTGTCTTCAAGTGACAGTGGCCTCTTGCCACTGTCCCATGGCCCACCAGTACCCACATGTTGTACTGGAGCAGTGGTGTCTGGCACCACTCAGGGCCCACACACGCATTCTCTGTTCGCAGTAGTAAGAGCGTCTCTAAAGCACGGAGCGAGAGTCGCATCCTTCTTGCGCCCGCACCTTATGCCCTCGCCGTGGCCATCTTGTCACCGTGCATCGTGAGAGCTCCTTGCAGATTCTGTGCTGCATGCCGCCAAGGTCCTTGTTGGCCACCTCTCTGAGGCAGCCATTCCCGTGTGATCTCGACCACATATATGCAAATTCATCTCCATTGGCAGGCAGCCAGTGCATCCGTGACTCTTGGGTTTCACCCATCAGTTCTTCTCCGCAACAGTGTGCACTGACAATGGCTGTCTTGGCCTCCTCATCTCCGTGAGTGCATAGTGTTTTACAGCCGGCTGACCAGCTCAGCGACTGTCCTGGCCTCGGCTGCATCTACAGCCGACTCATCCGTCATGCTGGATTCACCCCCTCTTGACGGGCCCCCCGACAACGACATCGACTCCCCTTGTACGATAGCCAGATTAGCAGAGCTTGCTGAGTGGGAGGACTGGAGAGCGTGTAATCCTCCTTCACCTAGCAACGAAACTGACATGCGGTGGTGGATGCGCATGTTGGAGCCTCCATATTGGTGAAGTGAATGTGTACAGGCAGCTGAGGCAACAGAGCACGAGATTGACAACATCGTCTACACGACTGATGATCTCTTGTCTACACCCTCTCCTCCTTCACGTATACAACCCATCGGTCCCTCCCCTCCTCCTGACTCCAGCCCCACTCCCGGCCCTGCAGCTGCCGACACTGCCGAGCCATCGGTGGCACGTAAAGTCTCAGGCATTTTCCCCGTCCTACCATTTCATTCGAATCCCATCGGTTTGGTAGGTGCCTTCCTTGACGCAGCAGCTGGTGCAGCTGCCACGTTCTCAACCACTACCGGGTCAGTAAAGCACCGACCGAGACTGCGATAGGTAGAGCCACAGAGGCGTACGCAAAGGCAGCAGCATCACTGACGCTTCTGGCCGCTGCTGTCGCCAACGTCGCCACACAGGTGACGGTGGTGGCGTTAGCTGTGGTCACGGCCGCAGCCACTACAGCGGATGCAAACTCTAGCGCTGTTGGCTCCATTCGTGCATCCACAGCAGCAGCAGTCCTGACTCCTACAGGTGCACCCTGCGACCTCGCTCATCACGTTACCACATGCATCCTTGTCACCTCTACAGCTGAGACAGTGGCGAGGGCCATAGTCACAGGCTTTTTGTGCCTTGTTGTTGATATCTATGTTTGGGTTGTAGTTCTGTTCTCCTCAGCTGCAGCAATTGTACCTTCCCTTTTCTCCTTATTCCTACACCGCTAGATCGGTGAGCACCCCTTTGCACCCTTCTTGTTTGTAGACATCCCTCTATCACATCTTTGTCACCTCTCTAATCTTTTAGCACCATGTTAGCACCAGAGGAAACTATCGAGGCCCTACAGGCCGCTCTCAGCGAAGTCCAATCCACAGGACGTCGAGCAAAGGAGGAACTCCACATTGGCCTAGAGGCAAAGCAGGCACTGGCTACTACTCTAGCCGACTTGGCCATGGAGCACCTTCGTGCCGTTCCTGCCATTATTGCTGCGTTGCCTGCTGAAGAAACTACATCACCTGAGTCTTTTGTCCCTATTGGAGTTATGGTTAATCACCTCAAATTCACACACTTGTTGATTAGTGTACCAAAAAGTGTATTCTCATGTGCAATTTTTTTTCACAAAACATCCACACGAATGCAAGCCAGCATAACAGAGATGTGCATTCCTTGTATAGAATGAAAACTATAAAGGTTTGTATGTGTTTTAGTAGTTTATGTGAACTTTCCATGTTCACTATTTTGTTCAATTCCAAATACACTTGTTAATACACAGTTTCAATAGCGAGACAATTAGTCATATATGCCCTGTTGGTGTTATAGCAAACTCCTCTACCCCTTCTCTCTCTGCCGCTGCCCTTGCTCACACCCTTCTCCCTCATAGTCACTAGGCCTTTGAAATTGAACCTCCACAGTTCACGTCCAAACTCATATTCTCCTCTTGGGAGACTCGCTTCAACGCCTGGGCACAAGGAGAGATGATATGGGAGTACTATTCAACCGCCAAACCTCCTTTTGTCCCTCAGCCTGCAGAGGCCGCCCGTGCTGTCCGCGCTCTCATCAATGCCGGACCACAGGGGCTGTTGGAAGACATTGGTACGTACAATGCTGACTTCGGCACGCGGCACTCCTACTGATCCCCGTGGGCGCCTATGCCCTCATTTGTCGTCACAAGATAGTGACTGGCCACGCCGCACAAAGCCCCCCGACTGTGAAGCTCAACACTCTACACATGCGCGCTGATGAGTCTGTTGATGAGTATTGGATGCATAGTCTGCGTCTCCTTCATGACCTTAGGACGGTAGCGTCCGGTCCTCTCTCTGCCTCTCTACTTATTGTTGCTGGCCTCATCCCTGAGATCTCTGACCTATACTTGTATGTCTTCCAATCTGAACTCAAGCGTCTCATTGCTGCCCCAGTCCCTACAAACTCTCCACCACGGATTTTCCCCTCTACGGGTTTAACGCCACTCAGCTCACTGACTGGTAGAGCAACATATAAAACAAGCGCCTTCATCGTGCCACACTTGCTGTTGTGACCACAACATCACCTTCCTCCTCTTCAGCTTCCACTTCCTCAGCCTCCTCATCCATCTCCACTCCTACCGCTGGTGCTCACACCACTTAAGACGTCCGTTGCGGCATGAGAGGTGGGCAAGGACGTGGTTAGGGCAAAGGTTGTGGCCACGGCGGCAAGTCCTCTGATGCCCCTTCTGCACTTAGTGCGGTCATATGCTGGAATTGTGGTGCCTCTGGTCACTCTGCCCCAAGTTTTTGGCTCCTTGTGATGATGCGCGTCTTGCCTCTGCTATGCTTGCTCATTGGGCCCGCACCGACATCAGCTCCTCTCCTGTGGCCTCAGCGACCGCCACAGTTGTTTCCACCTCCCACCCCTTGTCCTCTGCCTTGGCCCTCACCACCACTTTCGCAGCTCTCAAGCCTCCTGTCTCTCAACCTGGTTGCTGGGGTTGGGTGCCTACTGCCTCGGGTCCTACCTACTAGGGGCCCCCATCAGTCCACTACAGGAGCATGCCCTTGAGCGCCGTCTCACCAAACTTCTCTAGCTTCACTCTCAGGGAGGTGAGGGTGTGAGTGGCCAGTCTCGTGCTCTTGTCTGTGAGTTTAATGGAGCCCTCCGTGGCGTGCCATTGAGTGGTGTTCAAGGGGCTTGGCCTGATGACACTTCTTGGATTGAGGATTTGTAGTTCTGCACTTATCCCTATCATCTTGGTCACTCTTCACCCGTATCCCTCCTTGGCACTGTTGTTGTCGTTCTCATTCTTCCCTCTGCCCGTGTCTCTGCTGGCTTCTAGATCCTTGACTCAGGGGCCACTCACCACATGACCTCGTGTCAATCGTCCCTTGTCTCTCTCGATCCCGTTGGTTCCATTTTATTTGTTCGTAGTGGCTCTGGCCAGCTACTTCCTGTTCAAGGTGTTGGTGTTGTTCGCTTTGTTGGTCTTGGAGGGGACGTTTCCTCCCTGATGTCCTGTATGTGCCCGACCTTGAAGTCAACCTTCTCTCCATCACCACCCTTGACGACCAGGGCATGGACTTTTTTTCCAGTCGTGGAGTTTGTACTGTCTCAATTTTCTCCTCCGGCTGTGTGGTTCTCCGTGGTGTTCAATGTGATCGTCTCATTCGTGTTCCTCTATCTCTTCCATCGTCTTTTGCTACATCTGCCCTTGTTCATGTTGCTCCCACGCTGTCCATTGAGCATACAGATCTCTTGCACCATTTTTTTTGCCACATTCACACTACCGCCATTCAGTGTCTATTGCTCCTCCAACCTGTCGTTGGCCTAGACTCAGCCACGTTTCCATCCCCATGTCCCTCTACCTACCTCGACTGTGCTCGTGGCAAGATGCACTGCTCTCCTTTCACTGCCACCGAATTCACCACATCACATCCCCTTGATCTCGTGCATGCTCATTTCATAGGGCACTTGCCCCACGATTTCCTCGGTGTTCTTCACCGCTATGTCCTTTTATTCATTGATGAATTCTCTTGTTATTGCTAGGTCTTTGTGCCATGCCATAAGAGTGACGTGACTGAAGTCCTTGAAGCATGGCTTCTCCAAGCCGAGCGCACTTGCATTCGCCCCTTGCAGGTCTTTTGCAGTGATTGGGGTAGTGAGTTGTTCGGACCCACCTCTCACTTTCTTGAGTCTCAGTGTCTGCATGGATTTCTCTGCTCCTTACATGCCACAAAAAAATGGCTTATCTGAACGTTGGAACCATACCCTCGCTGATGGTGTTCACTCCCTTCTCTCTTCTTCTTACCAGTTTCCCCTCTTCGCATTTGAGGCCATGTCCTGCATGACCTGGGTGTGGAATTGTGTTCCTGATTGTAGACCGGTCGTCGTGCTGAACTTCAACTTGCCCACCTCTAGGGCCCTATCGCCTCTGCCTGGCTCCTTTTATACCACAGGACTGGTAAACTCTCTCCATGTGGTCGACTTTGTGTCTTTCTTGGTGTTTCCCCTTTCTCCAAGGCTTGTCGCTTTTGGGATCATATACACCGTCGTGTGGTAGGGTCTCAGAATGCTCCTTTTTTTAGCACTTGTTTGAACATGACCTTCCTCCTTCTTCTCCCTTCTCTTCAGCTTCTCTCCTTCCACACTCTCAGGATGGGGGAGGCTCTTGGCCCTCTCCATCTATCGGGCAAAATGTTCTCCCTTCGGTGCACCCATCGGCCTCCTTTTCTATCACTCTTCTCTTCTCTTGCACCCCTGTCCTCTCCTTGAAATATTGCAGTCGATCCTTCGGGTGCATCTTCACTAGCAGCCTCACCGGCTTTGTCACCTCTTGTGTCATTCTTGCCTGCTGCCGCTGTGCTGCCTATTGCCTCTTTGCGAACTGCTGCCTCTGGACTGCCCGCTGCCTCTGTGCAGCCTATTGCCTCTGTGTCCACCCCTCTTCCCCCCGTTTCTCCTTACACCCGTGGTGGTTGCCTCTGTGCCCTATCGTCTCAGCTTGCACCTCCACCTCTCACTCCTCTGCTCCCTCAGGCCCCAATTCTCTTCTCTCTTCAATGGGCCACAGGGGAGCCCCTAGACCTGTTGCCTTGGGTGAACATGACCTCCATACTCTTGGCATAGAAACCATTGCTTTACCCATTGCTACATCCGTGGTTCACCCTAGTATGTCGCTTGGATGCTCTCTCATTGAGCAGGAGTTTTATCTAGATCTTGTTTCTTCCGTTGCTGGGTATGTTGCCTCATGCTATGCAACTACTGGTCTTTCCCCTCTTCTACTTGAGCTATTAAAAATACAGGTTGTCCGTAGTGCCTTGGACTCCATCCTGTGGGAGCAAGCTATGCAAGCGGTACTTGATGCCCTCTTTGACCATAGTGTCGACGAGTTAGTGGATCCTCTCCCAGGGAGAGAAGTAGTGTCAGCCAAGTGGGTGTACCGATGAAAGCTGAATCCTCACAATACTTGAATGAGACAAGGCTTGACTCATGGGCAAAATATTCTCTCGATTCCTAGGGATAGAATTTGACGAGACCTTTGCCCCAGCCGGTCTTTATACCAATGCCAGGGAAACATACTGGGAAACTAGGCTCAGGGCCTTCCTGAGCCTAGTTTCCCAGTATGATTTGGAACTCAAACAGATGGATGTCAACAATGCTTTTCTCCATGGAAAACTTGATGAAGAAATCTACATGGTTCAGCCACCTGGATTCACGGATGGAATAAATTGGGTGTGGTGTCTACACAAGGAACTCTATGGGCTCAAGCAGTTCCCACGCTATTGCAACCAAGAGATCATGGCCACATTTAAAAAAGGGGGATTTGGAAGAAGCACTGTTGACCCTGCCCTATTCCTGAATACTCCATCCACACAGTTTATTGCTATCCTTGTCTTTGTGGATGACCTATTGATCGCTCCCCCCACCATCACAACTGTCTAGTCTGTAAAGAATCTATTGTAGTCCGCATACAAGATGAAGGATCTTGGTCCAGCTCGTGTCTTCTAGGAATGGAGCTAGAGCGTGATCGCTCATGCCGCAGCCTGCATGTTGACTAGGCTGTCTAGGTCCACATCATGGTAGAGCGGTTTGGACCACTTCTGACGGCTGTTCCCTCAGCCGCTATGTCCATGATCCCTCAAGTCAAGCACTGCTGAAATCTCCATGGCTATCAAAAGTGGGGGAGACAGTTGACGTGACAGACTACCTTAGGGTCATTAGTTCCCTCAGGCACCTAGCCACCACTACTCGTGTTGACTCTGCCTTAGCTGTGAATTTTCTCTCAGTTCTCAAGTGTCCAGAGATCGCCATCTTGAAGCCGTACCGTGTGTGGTGTGCTACATGCTATCCACACCATGAACTAGATTGTACTTTTGTGCATAACCCTTAGTGCTTGTGGATGGATTCACTGATTGTGACTGGATACATGCCACTGACGCACAAAATAGAATGGGGTACATCTTCATGATTGGTAGAACTGCTATCTCTTGGAAGAGAAGAAGACGCAGGCAGGTACAAGGATTGCAACTCACGGAAGCACGCCGAACGAACTCACAGCCTTCTTGAACGATTCGCGCTTCAGAGCCTTGGTCAAGAAGTTAGACAGCTACTGTGCTGTCTCAACCCACACAATGTTGGTGCTTTCGTTGTGTAACAACGAACGCACAAAGTGATATTCAACATTGATGTACTTTGTGTGTGTGTGATGCACACGGTCATTGTCGACAATGGCCATGACACTCTCATTGTCACAATGCAACGTGATGGATGCAACAGACTGACACAACTTGGACAACAGATGACACAACCACACACTCTCACATGCACCTAAGCCAAGGACCACGTACTCAGCCTCAACAGTGCGACGTGCAATGTACCCCTGCTTGCCACTGCACCAGGACATAGCCGTGCCTCCAACCAGAAAGATCCAGCCTGTGCGGCTCTTGCCGTCCGGTCTACCAGCCTAGTCATTGTCGGTGAAGCCCACCGCGGCAATTGACGGCTGTCGGCGGAACATGAGACCTCGTCGTGGAGTCGAGATGACACAGCGCAATACTCGGATCACGGCCTCAAAATGGAGGTGACGCGACTCCTGAGAGAACTGAGGCACGAGGTTGACGCCGAATGCAATATCTGGGCATGTCGCCGTCGCTAGGAACATTAGCGACACGATGACTCGCAGATACGTGGTCACGTCAACTGGCTCCCCCACAACGGCTGGGTCAGAGTTCTTCAGCTTTACCTGGCCATCCGGTGACATGGGTGAGGACGTACTTGGCACGAGGGGAAGGTCCTCGGTGAAGCGAGTGGATAGAGTCTGTATATAGGCAGCCTAGTGGATGTGTAGGACGTCCTGGGAGTGATCATGCTCGAGCTCTATGCCCAAGAAAACTAGGGGAGACCGGAGATCCTTCATCTGGTAGGTGGTGTGCAGCAGGTCCTTGACACATTGGATGGCAGCCATGTCTAGCAACGCAATGAGGAGATCATTGACGTAGACCAGGACAGTGGCGAAGGTCTAGCCTCGCGGGCTGACGAACAGTGCAGGGTCAGCAGTGCTACGCAGGAGGCTGCCGCGGAGGAGCGTGTGACTAATCTCCTGGTTCCATCACCGAGGCGACTGCTTCAGGCCATAGAGGGCCTTCCGCAGCCACCAGACCTTCCCAGTGTCGTCGTCGAAGCCTGGAAGCTGGACCATATAAAGCTCCTCTCCCTCCAGTGATCCATGAAAAAAAGCATTACTCACATCCATCTGATGCAGCTCCCACCCGTGCTAGGCAACCAAGCTGAAGAGCGCTCGGTTAGTGGAGAATCGGCTAAGTGGGACAAAGATCTGGTCGTAATCAATCCCAGGGACCTGAGCAAACCCCTTGGCTGTGAAGAGGGCCTTGTACTTGTCCAAGGACCTGTCCGGCTTCCAATTGTACCGGAAGTCCCATTTGGCACCGATGGCCTTCCGATCTGGAGGGAGATCGACGAGGTCATACACGTGGTGCTGTTGGATAGCAGCGAGCTCGTTGGCGCGGGCAGCATCCCATTGTGTGGCCTCGAGGGAGACTCGAGCCTCGTGTAGGGTGGTTGGGTCCTCCAGGCATGCCCTAGAGCGGACTGCGAGGGCGTGTGCATCTCAAGCTCCAGGTGGGATGCGCATGAGTACAGCCGTGACGACATGCTGGTGCTCCTGATGAAGCATGACGTAGACCAATGTAGAGCCCGGGTGGAGGTCTGCAATGATGGCTGAAGTCGTTACGCTAAGGGCCTTGGTGCTAGGGTCCCCACTCACTATCGTGGGAGTGGAAGAGACACGTGGGGCGACAGGGGGCTGAGGCGCCACCGGGCGCGATATGGCGGTCTACGCACTCACTGGCGGCCTGGGTTGGAGAGTGCCGCCTAGACCACGCGTGTAGCGTGGTAGGGTAGGAGATGGCACCGAGGGACCTGTGGATGCAGACGTGTCTACGGGCCCAGAGGTAGCAATAGACGCGGACGGGGCTGCCGGCGCGGAGGGGCCAGCGGACGTGACTGGAGCTGCCGGCCCGGAGGGGCCTGTGGACGCAGATGGGTCTGCCGGCCTGGAGGGACCAGCAGACACAGACGGGGCTGCCGGCGTGGAGGGGCCAGCGGACGCGACTGGGGCTGCCGGCCCGGAGGGGCTAATGGACGCTACCGGGGCTGCGGGCTCGGGGGGGCCGGCGGACGCGGCTGGGGCTACCGGCTCGGAGGGACCAGGACAGGGATGGGGGTGCTGGCCCTGAGGGACCAGGTGATGTGTCGGCTGGAAGCGGCAGGCGGAGGACGGACTCACCACTCCCCCACGCGATGGGAGGGACATCGACGAGCCGGAGTGAACGAGGTCGTGGTAAAACAACTCCTCAAAGAAGAGGGCATTGTGGGACTCGATGATGTAGTGTCGAGAGGGATGCCAGAATCACCAGGCTTTGGACTGATGGGAGACACCGAGGAAGGTGCAAAGACGTCCACGGGGGGCGAGCTTGCCGCCCTGCTACGGGGCGGGCAGCCATACAATGACTACACAACCCCAGACGCGAGCCGGGCAAAGGTCAGCCCGCTGACCGCACCAGTGCTGGTACGACGTGGAGTGGTGGGGAAGAGGGACGTGGGACATTCGGTTCCAGATCCACGTCATGTAGGCCATGGCTATTAAGTAGAAGTCATCGGAGAGGCCAGACTCGGCCCGCATGGTGTGAACGGCGTCAGCCATGGTGCGGTTCCACCGCTCAAAGACGTCGTTCTGGGCTGGTGTGGAAGGCATTGACGTCTCGTGGTGGATACTGCGAGAGGCGAGAAAAGTCGTGTTCTCTTCCATGTACTGGCCACGATGATCTGAGCGAAAGCGGTGAAGAGGCTGACCACACTCGCACTCCGCACGGACAAGCTGGTCCTAAATGATAGGAGCGACATCGCTTTTCTGACGAAGGTAGAAGACCCACCGGTAGCGAGAGTAGTCGTCAGTGAGGGTAAGGACATTTCGTCCATTCTCCCCGACGGACTTGGTAGGGAGAGGACCCATGACATCGGAATAAACCAGGTCTAGAGGGGCGGATGCACGGGAGAATGACTGAGGGCATGTTGACCGGTGCATCTTGCCCTGAGCGTAATCAATGCACTCTATGGGGCACAGCCAGGGGAAGGAGTCCGGGTCAAGGCCCTTGGCCTGTTGGGTGAAGAGCATGCTATCGATTGCAGCCGAGTGGACATGGCATAGGTGGCGGTGCAAGAGACGTGTGTACTGCGATGAGAGCGTGCTGTGACAAACACATGTCCTGTGGTGGTTGACGGGGAGGGGACGAAGGGAGCAGAGGACAGACGAGGCACGTGCCACAGGTTGCCACGGACGGTGGCGTGCAGAACGACAAGACCGGACAGACGTAACGACACAGTGCCAATGCCACAGGAGTGTAGGACGTCCATGCTCATGCGATCAAGGGGAGTGATGGAGAGGAGGCTGAGCTCAAGACCAGAGATGAAGAGGACATCAGTCACCAGGACATCACCTGTAGGACTACGGGAACAAATGACGCCGACGTTGCGAATAGGTAACACCTGTCCAGAGCCCGTCCAGACACCGAACACATCGCCAATATGACCAAGTACACCGAACACATCGCCAATATGACCAAGTACACTGATGGCCTCGGAGTCGGTCATCCAGGTCTCGGCAGGGTCCTGGATCGGAGTCACTAGATCACTAGCAGTCACATGGCAGCAAGCAAGAGACGCGGACGCGGTGGACGGCAGCGCGAACCGGGACTGCCAATCATCAAGCCACACTATGTTGTCATAGAGAGGGGCATCAGAGAGCATGGGAGATGATGAAATGGACAAAGAAGTAGGACACGACCATAGCTCAGTCTCAGTTATACAGGACACCACAAACGGGCAGGATGTGACACAACTCGCACTTCCCTGGGGGGAGGGCGAGGCAGGCCGAGCTAGAGCGCGATGACCTGATCCAACTGACGCTCACGAGTGGACGGTCCAGGAGTGTACACTGAGTATAGAGTGACAGCCCAGGAGCCCGGATAGAAGGAGGATTGCACCGGTGATGGAAACAAAGGCACCGACGATTGCGGATGATGCTGTTGCGGAGCTGGCGATGGCGGGACCGGTGTGACTGTAGGCGGAGTGGAGCTGCTGGATGGGATGGAGGCATCAAGGCCTGCGATAGCTACGGCGGCAGAGCCGAGACGGCGCTCACACTGGCAATGCATGGTGGCAATGACGCGCGCCTTGTCTGTCGGTAGCGGGTACGTATATCACCCGTTTCCTGGTTGGCCACAGTTGTGGCAGACTGAGCCACCACCACTGGACTCGGTCGGCCACTGTTGCTACTGCTGGCCCTTGCTCTTCTTGCCCTTGCGCCTCTTCTTCTGTGACGACGAGGAGCTGGTGGATGTAGCTGCTGTGGGGGAAGGGATGGCCACGGAGGCAACGACAGGGGAGGCGAAGGCCTCTGTGCACTAGATGCGTGACTCCAGACGAGCTTCCTCAATCATGAGAAAGAGCTGGTACGCCTAGGACATGAAGGTGCCCTGGGCCGCCATGGTGGAGAGGACGTCCTGGGTGTAGTGGACAAAGACATCGGCGTACGCGTCGGTGGCACCACACTTGACGGTCAGGAGAGCGGCCAGTGGGGGTGGAGCAGAGGTGCCTAGGCGACGGAGGATGTCCTCAGCCCGCTGCCGATAAGAGGTGACTGTCTTGGTCTCCCCCATGTGCAAGGAGTTGAACTCCCACAATAGACGGCTGATCTCAACCTTTATGGATAGGCAATGGGGACGGGTGAGGACGTGTCATGCGGCTGTAGAATTTGGGGTTCCCCCAGTGGTGAAGTCACCAAGGAAGGACTCTTTGGCTAGGCGTGATGTCGGAGGAGCGTCTGGGACGAGGGCGTGTACGGCGCGGCCAACATCATATAGCTGATCGGCCTGGGTGGAGTCGTACGGAAGAGTGTAGTATGCCCACAAGTCCTCATCCTGTGCCCAGATGCGGAAGCTAAGCTCCCAGCTCGGGAACTTTTTGCCGACCTGAAGCGGCAGGGGCGGGGTCTCAAAGTCTGTTGGCCTGCTGCCAGCATCCACAGTGTGGCAAAGGACTGAGAACACTGTCTGCCGCTGGCGCTGGGTCTACTGTTGCGCCAGGTAATGCGTGGCAGCAGACACAACGGGACTGGCGTGCCCAGGAGGAAGGAAGGGCGGAGGGGCACTAGTGTGTGTATGTGATGCCAGCAACTAGAGTGCTACAAGTTGTTGCGTCAGTGCGGCAAGCTGTTGCTGAATGGCGGCCAGTAGATCGGAGGAGCCGGTGACGAAGCCTGTGGACTTCTACTGCTGCTGCAGTTGCTGTAGCTGCTACAGGAAAGGAGGGCTAGGGGTCCCCCCAACAGAGGAGGACCCCTCCCCACTGGGACTATGAGCCATGGTGTTTTTTTTGGCCCTCCTTGTTCACCTTGTTTCTATTTTTGTTTTTCTTGTATGCTGCTGATGTAAGGAGTGATGTCAGTAGTGATGTCAGCCTAGGATGGTTGACGTCAGCAGCTGCTACTGTGTTATCTTTAGAGTTGTTGCTGTAGATTGTTTCTTTTTTTATGACATCAGTAGTGATGTCAACAGTGATGCCAGCTGACAATTGCTGATATCAGCAACGGCTGTTGCTAGAGCCGCTACTGTGTCAGCTGCAAGGCGACTACTACTACTACTACTACTACTACTACTACTACTACTACTGCTATTGTTGTTTTTGGTTTGCTTCTGCAACTGCTCCTTTGGCTGTTGCTGCAGCAGTGGTTGCTGCTACTGCTACAGTTGTTGTTGTTGGTGTTGCTACTACTGATGAGTTGCTGCGTGTTGCTACGGCTGTTGTGGCTGCTGCAGCGGCTATGGTGGTGGTTGCAGCCGCTGCAGAGCCACCTGTGGGGTGAATTTTTGTTGGTGTGTTTCCTTCCTTTCTTTCTTTCTTCGATCGTCACAACAAGCTTGCTGCTCGCTGCTCGCTGCGCGCTGCAAGGAACGAGCTCGCTGCTCGCTTCTTGTTGTGTGCTGCGTGCTGCTCGCAGCGAGCTTGCTGCTTGTAACTCGCTGCTCCCTGCGAGCAGCGGGCTGCTCGCACCTGCAGTTGCAGCAGCTGCTGCTGTGAGCTAAAGTTTCTACTGCTACAAGCTGCAGCTGCTACTGTCGCGAGCTGCTGCTGGCCGCTGCTGTAGCAGCTGCTGTAGGCTACTGCTACTGCTACAGACGACTACTGCTTCTACAAGCTGCTGCTGCTGGCTACTGCTGCTGCTTGCTGCTACATGATACTACTGCTGCGAGCTACCACGCGTACAGCTGCTGCTGGCTGCTGCTGCCATTGCTCACTGCTACTGCAAGCTACTACTATTCATACTGCTTGCATCATGCTCACACCTGGTTGACGTCGCGACGTGCGTCTTCGTTGTGGTGCATGATGTCACTGGCCGCTCACCTCCTTGCGTCACGCATGGAGGTCAGTGCTGCCGGAAAAATCCAGCAGTATTTCCCCTGGTCCAGTGGTAGCGGGGAAACATTTGATGCCGCCATCAGGCTGGTCAATGCTGCCAGAAAAAATCTGGCAGCTTTTCCCCTGCATTGCGCGTGTGGGGGTCTGCCGGCGTTGTCTGGCACCTGTACTCCAGTCTTTTGCTACTGCTGCTGCGCTCTGGCTCTGATACCAAGCTAGAATTCCTAGGCAGAAAGTTGGGGCAGCAGCGTTGTTGATGCAGCGTGCAGGCATCCACGCTCGTTGCTTAGTCAGTCCACTGAGTCTGCTCTAGGACATAAGTCTGAGTGCTCTGGGTTTGTTACTCAGAGATGCGTGCCCCAGTGTTAGCACCAGAAAACGGCTGAGAACTGGAAAGAACTGAATAAGGATGAAGAATAAGACACAATGGGAGACCCCTTCAAGAACTAGCCTCCCCCAGCTCCATAGAACTTGTTACTCACTTCACCAGCCAATAAAAAAATAACTCTATTTTCATGCTGGCAGGTTGACAGTCCAAAACCCGGGCGTCGTCCGTTTTACCTGAAAAATGGAACATACCATAATACCAACACTACGGAGGTAGTCGTGCGGTTTGAATCAGCTAGAAAAATAACAGTGAGGAGTTATGGCTGCCCAAACCCAGGCAATGCTTACGCTAGTCCCTGGTAACAATAATGCCACGCTAGCATGAGATTTGGACCCTAAGCAGAGCAGGACGCTGCAGACGCAATGGTACTGTCACATGTAGCACTGGACTCATGTAAACAACATCTGCAGTGGTAGTGACCGCTGGCAGCCCGACCGCCGAGGAGGCCTGCTGATGGAGCTGAGCACGTCGCCGGAGGGAGGAGGCTCTAGCAAACTGCTTGTAGTCCTTAGCATGCGTCGGCTCAACCGGACAACACTCCAGCAGTGCGAGTCTTGCCGTCAATCATCTGCACGCCGATGTGCACAAGCCGCGAGGACACAACAGAGTACAATGAGAGATGTGAGAAAAAACCAACACCGTCTCCCTGCTCTATTGTAAAGACAACTCTAGTTAGTAACTACAGTGACGTTGTCAAAGTAGCTGTCGAGTGTCCTAGCATAGCAGCGAGCTGTGACAAGTCCAAAGGTCACGGTGACTCACACAGCAACAGGACTTGACCCCCAGGTGGCGGCGTGATCTTGGCGTGCCTCATGCACGACCAGGAGTCACACTCACCGGCTTGTGTTTAAACTCTTGCTCCTAGTTCCCACCTGTACTAACTCGTGTATCTCACTATGTGCCACAAGCTTTTGAGCCATGGCGTGTCTTGTGGGGACGTCCCCACACTGTTCTACCCACATGCCATGATTAAACAAGCTTAGGAGATTAATTACAGCTGGTGGGCCTGGTTCACCCCCAGGTTGGCAGGCGTACCCCATCTGAGGCGTCGCGTGGATTGTTCGGTTGACGGGCAGTACACACCACGCTCACTTGTCCACCTCACCTGTACCCATTCGTTCCTCACTGCAAGAGTTTCTTTTTCACGCATACATGGCATGAGCTCTAGCTTGAATATGTGTGACTCTGAGTGGGTCTACACACAGTGCGCCATACTGTAGGGCACTACATCGTCACCTACGAGGAGGGGGAGGAGGTCCCACAGGTGCTCCAGAATGATGAGCTTTTGCTTGTTGATGGCATTTTCTTCCATCCCTAAACTGGTAGTAATGTTTTCCATCACGTTGAAAACAAGAACTAGCAATGAGTTATCTCTCCCTCGAGACTAGCAGTTGGTGTCCTTCGTGTGCTTGCACGACTCACATGAATCCCTTGTTGATACCTACAGTCAATATGCTTGCACCTCAAATCACTTTAATTGGTAGTACAAACACTAAGAAAGCTGGGACTCCGACCCTGCAGCCTACCAATAAAAGTACAGGGCAGTTGTGGCACCATGTTTTAGTTGTAGGGTATGTTCTCGTGGATGGACGCGGTAGCTTGCCCGTGTGACCGCCTGATGACTTTTCCAGTCCACCCTTGGGCAATCGGACGGATGCGTCGATGAGGGGGTCCGCAACGTTCAAGCGGAACTGTCAGTGACCGCAATCGCGTAGACTTGCCCGGATGGGCAGCAATACGTGTCTATACTTTGTCCAAACACATAGATCCATGCGATCGCGCGCCCATACGTCTCCAAGAAAAAAAACACCATTAGTTGTAAACATGACATGTTGAACAATTGCAAACATGCGCAACTGCTCACATGAGCAACTTCCACGTTAGCATCTCTGTTGAAGTTCATTGGCCACTCACAACTCTGTGCTCTCTTGCCCATCACACACCGTGCATCTCATTGTACAGATTGAATGACATGGCTCAACATGGGGAAGCAACAGACATGACAGCTCTGGCAGAAGTCTTTGATGCTCTCTTGCAACCGCTGTAGCTTCACCCCGGGGCTTCTTCTGAGACACTTATTGCCATTGTCGAACTCCTTGTGCCTCTCATGACTCTGTGATGCGGTAGATGCTAGGGCCCGTACATTCTAACTGCCGTGCCCTGCATCATGTTGCTTGCATTGAATGTTTCTGGGGGAGCTGCATTTCACGGGTGCTGATCCTTAGGGGGCCACTGTGCCGGGTTTACCCGTGCATTGGTGAGTAGCCGCCGTGCGGTTGATAACCAAGCGGTGTAGCCACTGTGGGTGCGTATGCTCAACCACATTTACTGGCAGGACGACATTGACGCCGAACGCGAACGGGAGGAAGCAGAAATTGATCGCCAGGTTTACACGCCGGATGACCTGCCACCATCACCACCTCTTTCACCAAGGATGCAACCCACCAGCATTTCCGAGCCTCCCGAACCTGCCGCTGCTCCCTCGTCTACACCTCTCCCTACCGCTGCAGGATCAGCTGATGCATCCACTGCTCCCGAGGTCCCTGGCGCCATCCCCATTCTCCCTTTGCATACTGACTCGATAGGTTTGGCCGGTGCTATCCTTGACGCTGCAGCCGGTGCCGCAGCGACCTTCGCAGCAACAGCAAGGGCCTGCCGTGCTCAAGCAGAGACGGTCGTCGGCCGAGCAACTGAAGCATATACACAGACAGCTGCCTCTCTCACCCTACTGGCAGCAGCGGCTGCCAATATTGCCACCCAGATCACAGCAGCTGCAGCGTCCATTGCCACCGAAGCCTCCGCAGCAACAGACACCACCTCCAGCTCTGTCGGCTCCATCAGGGCATCCACCGCAACCGCGGTGCTGACGCCCACTGGTGCCCCACGTGACGCGCCATCGCACGTCACCACCGGCGTCCTGATTGCATCAGCCTCAGTTGCAGTTGCTGGCGCCACTGCTACGGGGCTCCTCTGTCTCACTGTGGCGGTGGCAGGGTGGGTGGCTGTCCTGTCTTCTTCAGCCGCTGTTGTGGTGCCGCCGCTCTTCACTCTTCTTCCTCGGCACTAGCGCGGTGAGCAGTGCATTCTCACTCACCCCTTCCCTCGCCTGCATTTTACATCTTCTCACGCACTCCACTCCTAGGCTTGAGTTTGTCTTTCCCACCATGTCTGCACCAGAGGAGACCATAGAAGCCCTCCAGGCCACCCTTAGTGAGGCACAGGCAAAGAGGCGTAGGGCAGAGGATGAGCTTCTATGGGGGCAGGAATCAAAAGAGGAGTTTGCCGCCACCATTGCTGCTCTAGTGTTAGAACGGCTGCGGTCCATACCCACATTCGCTGCAGTGCTTCCCACTACAGAAACTGGTTCGGCAGATTCATCGGCTCCTTCTGGTGGTGCTGTTGCCAACTCCTCCTCTCCGGCTCTTTCCTCATCAGTCTTTGCTCGCCCTGTGCTACCAGCCCGCCAGAAGGACTTTGAAACTCCTCCTCCACAATTCACGCCCAAACTCACATTCACCTCCTGGGAAACATGCTTCAGCGCATGGGCCCAGGGTGAGCTCCTCTGGCAATACTACTCGCCGGCAAAACCACCGTTTGTGCCGCAGCCCACTGAAGCCGCTCGCGCAGTGAGAGCACTCATCAACGCAGGCCCAGAGAGTCTCCTCAACGACATTGGTACGTACAATGCTGACCCTTCCCACGGTACACCAGCAGATCCCGTCGGTGCCTATGCCCTCATCCGCCGCCGCAAAACCGTAACTGGCCACGCGGCCCAAAGCGCTCTCATGGTGCAATTCAACACCTTACAGATGCGCGCGGACGAAACAGCAGATGAATATTGGGCACGTAGCTTACGTCTGCTGCGCGATCTTGGCAAAGCCGCACCTGGACCTCTCTCTGCCTGTCTCTCCATCGTCGCAGGCCTCATTCCCGAACTCTCGGACCTGTACTTACATGTCTCTCAGTCAGAGCTCGAGCGTCTTGCATCTGAGCCTGTCCCAGCTGATTCTCCACATGGGATTGGGCCCCTCTTTGACTTCACTGCTTCACGTCTCACCGACTGGTGGAATGCTTTGCAAAACAAGCGCATGCATCGCGCNCGTCTGCTGCGCGATCTTGGCAAAGCCGCACCTGGACCTCTCTCTGCCTGTCTCTCCATCGTCGCAGGCCTCATTCCCGAACTCTCGGACCTGTACTTGCATGTCTCTCAGTCAGAGCTCGAGCGTCTTGCATCTGAGCCTGTCCCAGCTGATTCTCCACATGGGATTGGGCCCCTCTTTGACTTCACTGCTTCACGTCTCACCGACTGGTGGAATGCTTTGCAAAACAAGCGCATGCATCGCGCCGCCCTCGCAGCTATCACCACCGCCTCCTCTTCCTCATCTGCCACAGCCTCCTCTTCCACCTCTTCCACACAATGAGCAGCACACTCCATGCAGGGTATCTCCCGCAATGGGGGTGGTGGATACACTCGTGGTGGTGGTCGCGGAGGCAAAGGCCGTGGGAGTGGCCGCGGTGGCAAAAATTCAGCTCCCACTACGGACGTCACCTGCTGGAACTGTGGCGCGTCTGGTCACTCTGCACCAAAGTGTCCTGCCCCCCGTGACGATGCACGTCTGGCCTCCTCCATGCGCGCCCATTGGGCCCGCACGGGCGCCACTGCCTCGTCGGCGGCCGCAGCAGTGACCGTCGCCTCATCCTCCTCGTCCTCCACTGCTCTCTCCACTACGACAGCCCCACTACATCCGACTCCCACTGCACCCAGCCCCTGGGACTGGATACCTCCTCCCTCTGGCCCTCCATACTACGGTCCACCATCTTCACACTACCACGTACCTCACTGGAGTCGTGACGATGGGAACTTCTCTGATCGCTCCTCCGACCGTTCCTCGGAACGCTCGTCCGATCGTCGTGATGAGGAGCGCAACCTCGAGCGTCGCCTTGCCGAACTTCTCCATCTTCGCTCTCAGGGAGGTGAGAGTATGAGTGGCCAGTATTGTTCTTCTGTGTGTGAGTCTGAGGCCACCCTTCGGGGTGCCACCTCTGGTCGCGTTCAAGGGGATTTGCGTGAAGATTGCGAGTGGATTGAGGAATGGCAGTCGTGCACATTTCCAACACGTTTTGGCTCTTCGTCCTCCTCCTCTACCCGTGGCACTGTCGCTGTCTGTCTTGTTCTTCCGTCCACTCGTGCATCCCCTGGCCTCTGGATCATTGATTCAGGTTCCACTCATCACATGACCTCCTGTCGCTCTTCCTTTGTCTCTCTCGGTCCCGTTCAGTCCGTCCGCTTTGTTCGCACCGGCTCTGGTCAGTTGCTACCTGTGCAAGGTGTTGGGGTCGTACGTTTTTTCGGTCCTGGTGGCACTGTCTATTTGTCTGACGTGTTGTATGTGCCTGACCTGGAAGTCAGTCTCCTCTCCGTGACCACCCTTGATGACCAGGGCATGGATTTCTCTTCCAGCCGTGGCCTCGCCTCTATCTCTCTACGCTCATCTGGCCGTGTTGTTCTTCGTGGCATGCGGTGTGATCGCCTGTTTCGAGTCCCACTCAATCTGCCCTCGTCTTCCGCTGCCTCTGCACTTGTTCACGTTACCCCTTCCTTGTCTCCTGATCATGCCGATCTCTTGCACCGCCGCCTCTGTCACATCCACACTGCTGCCATCCAGTGCCTCTTGCGCCTGCAGCCTGCTCTTGGGCTTGATCCTGCCACGTTTGCTCCCCCTTGCACATCCACTTGTCTGGACTGTGCCAGTGGAAAGATGCACCGCTCTCCCTTTTCCTTGTCTGAGTCAACAACCACTCACCCTCTTGACCTGGTCCATGCAGACGTCATGGGTCCTCTGTCCCACGATTTTCTTGGTGGCCTTGGCCGCTACGTCCTGTGCTTGACGGATGACTTCTCTCGCTACCGTTGGGTCTTCGCCCTTCGCCACAAGAGCGACGTCACTGATGTCCTGGAGTCCTTGCTCCCGCAGGCTGAACGTGCATGTGGACGCCCGTTACGTGTCTTTCGCAACGATCATGGGGGTGAATTCTTTGGTCCCACCTCTCGCTTCCTTGCGTCTCGTGGTGTCCTTCTTGAGTCCTCTGCCCCTTACACACCTCAACAGAATGGTGTCTCTGAGCGTTGGAACCGCACCCTTACCGACGGGGTCCGATCTCTTCTCTCTGCCTCTGGACAGTCACCCCTTTTTGCCTTCGAGGCCATGTGCTACATGACCTGGGTCTGGAACCGTGTCCCTCACGGCCCTCTCCCTCACACAGTCACTCCCTTTGAGCGCTGGACTGGGCATCGTGCTGACCTTCGGCTTGCCCGTGTCTGGGGGTGTCTTGCCTCTGTATGGATCCCCTCGGACCAACGGGATGGCAAGCTCGCTCCTCGTGGTCACCTCTGTATCTTTCTGGGCATCTCTCCCTTCTCCAAAGCGTGGCGCTTTTGGGATCCCTGTAGATGCCGGGTCGTAGAATCTTGTGATGCCCTCTTCTTTGAGCACCTCTTTGAACGCGACTGTCCGCGCTTCGGTGGTTCCCTCTCTCTGCCCTCTCCGGGTGGGGGTGGTCCTCTGCCCTCTGGGCCCTCTTTTTTTCCGTCGGGGCGTCCCTCGTCTCCCGAGTCCAGTTCTCCCGAGTCCAGTTCTCCCGAGCCCAGTTCTCCCAAGTCCAGTTCTGCCCTGCCGTCGTCCCCCACTGAGTCTTGCTCTCACACTGAGTCCTCTGCTCCTCGCATGACCGCTCACTCTCCTCCACAGTCCCCTACTATGGTCCCCCCTGCATCATCTGTGTCTCCTCCTGTCGCGGTCACTCCATCATCCGAGCCTCATGCTCCTAAGACCATGTCCTCTCCGCCCCCGGCTGTCCAGTCGCGTTCCTCCTCTCCTCCTCCCTCGTCACGTGCACCGTCCGTCCGACCGGTGTCGCCCTACACTCGTGGCGGACGGCTCCGAGCGCTTCCTTCACAGTCTCATCCAGTGGTCTCTGGTGACCCTGGCATTCGGGTCCTCGGTCTTGTCTCCTCTGCTCTGTCCACTGCGGCCTCTGTCGTCCACCCGAGCACAGGCCTTGGGTACTCCCTTCTTGAGGAGGAATTTCACTCTGCCCTGTCATCCTCTGTGGCTCGGTACGTGGCAACCTGCTTTGCTACCGCTGGTCTCCCACCTCTAGCACCTGAGCCCCTGACTGTACAGGCAGCTCGCACAGCCCCCGACTCACTGCTGTGGGAGAAGGCCATGAAGGCTGAGCTTGATGCACTCGCTGAACACGGCGTGTATGAGCTCGTGGATCTACCACCTGGTCGCAAGGCAGTCGCAGCCAAGTGGGTGTACCGCCGCAAACTTAACCCTCACAACACAATCGAACGGTACAAAGCTCGCCTCACCGCAAAGGGATTCTCCTAGATCTCGGGTGTCGACTTTGACGAGACATTCGCCCCAGTTGGCAGGTACACCACGGCCAGAGCCCTCCTGAGCCTAGTCGCTTAGCACGACTGGGAACTCGAGCAAATGGATGTTAACAATGCCTTCCTCCATGGCAGTTTGGATGAGGAGATTTACATGGTACAGCCACCCGGCTTCTCAGATGGAACGAAAAGGGTATGGCGTCTGCGCAAGACCCTCTACGGTTTGAAACAGTCACCACGGTGTTGGAACCAAGAGATCACGGCGACTCTTGAAAAGGGTGGCTACAAACGAAGCCCCGTGGACCCTGCCCTGTTCCTCAGTGATCCCACCAAACCACTTGTTGCCATCCTTGTCTACGTGGATGACCTCCTCATCGCCTCTCCCGAACCAGCCTCAGTCAGAGCGGTCAAAGCCCTTCTGCAGTCGACATACAAAATGAAAGATCTTGGCCCAGCTCGGGTCTTCCTTGGTATGGAGCTGGAACGTGATCGCCAGCAATGTACCTTGCACGTTCATCAGGCTACGTATGTACGTAGTCTGGGGGAGCGCTTCTCACCACTCCTCACAGCCATCCCCACTGCGTCCACTCCCATGACACCCGCCGGTCAGTCCTTACTGAAGTCTCGAGAGGTGTCCACGCTGGGGGAGACGGTCGATGTGACCGACTACCTCAGAGTCATTGGCTCATTGATGTACCTTGCCACTACCACTCGTGCTGATGTGGCATTTGCTGTAAACTTCCTTTCTCAGTTCTCGCAGTGCCCCCGTGAGCGGCATCTTGAGGCTACATTGTGGGTTGTGCGCTATGCCCTCTCCACACCCCACATCGGACTGTACTTTCGTGCACAACCCTCGGTGGTGGTGGACGGCTTCACGGATAGTGATTGGGCACATGACACTGATGCTCGCAGCCGAACAGGCTACATCTTCCTCGTTGGTGGCACTGTAGTCTCCTGGAAAAGTGGCAAGCAAGGGTGTGTTGCACGCAGCACCGCTGAGGCTGAGTATGTTGCACTTGGAGCAGGCACATGTGAGGCTGTCTGGCTTTGTCGCTTGCTGCAACAGCTGCGTGTGCCCATTCGCTGCATCACTCTGCGTTGCGACAACCAAAGCACAAAGGCCATTGCTGAGAATAGCGGTATGCATCATTCACGCACCAAGCACATCAATGTTGAGCACCATTTTGTTCGCGAGTGCATTGCTGCAGGCATTGTTCAGGTGACTTGGGTGGACACACGGTTGCAGCGAGCTGACTTCCTCACAAAAGCCCTCAGTCGTAATGTGTTCAAGAGTGCTGTCCATTCTGTTGGTCTCATCTGTCCACATGATCCAGGTTGATTGATTCATCGTGCCGTTATCACTCCTCGTGACCCCTTTGTGTGGTTCTCACATGCATGGATTGATTGGCTGCGGTGCATGGGGGAGTGTTGAAGATCGTTGGCCACTCACAACTCTGTGCTCTCTTGCCCATCACACACCGTGCATCCCATTGTACAGATTGAATGACATGGCTGAACCTGGGGAAGCAACAGACGTGACAGCTCTGGCAGAAGTCTTTGATGCTCTCTTGCAACCGCTGCAGCTTCACCCGGGGGCTTCTTCTGAGACACTTATTGCCATCGTCTAACTCCTTGTGCCTCTCATGACTCTGTGATGCGGTAGATGAGAAAATGCTAGGATGTTAATCCATGTACATATCCTGCTTTTGTGTGGATGTGAGTGTGCAGGGCATGCCGACCATGAGACTGGAGACGACGCATGATGAGCTCGTGCTTCACACGCATCAGGCGCAGCACCCTCCATATGCTGCCGCTCATGACTCACGTGCCTCGGCTCCAGCTCAGTCGCATGCCCATGCTGCACTTGTTCACATGGGCACTAGATGTTACCAAACCCAGATTAGGCTTTGACTCTGTAGGGATATACTTGATGATTTTGCAAAGAGACCTAGACTAGTCCTACAATCTTGCATGACGCAGGTTAGGAAAGCCCGCTTGGGCACTCGACCGAGAATTCGGTCTAGGGGCGAGATTCGCCCTCGACTAGCGAGAGGGAGCTCGCTCGGCCGGCAGGCCTCGCTGCCCGGCCGAGCGAGGAGCGAAGCACGTAATTCGTGCTTCGCTCCCTGCCCCTCGTTTCTGTCGACTTCCGACACTTGGTGTCGAAGTCGTTTTAGGTCTAGCCATGACAGTTTAGTTTTATTCTCACTCTACACTTCATCGTTTTTAGTGATTCAACTTGCATTGTGAAGCTCTCCTAATTCTCATAGGAAGCTTCCTAGCCTTGCTGCTGCTGACGTGGCGACACTGTCCAGTCAGCTGACGCACTAGCAAGCAGGCAGGTGCAAGAAACAGCAAGGGTCAGGCTAGGGAGACGCGCAAAGTCTCATAAGCTTCAATAGCTTAGTAAAGGCAGAGAGAGATGACAAATGACAGGTCCACGACATAAGTACCTGCCGCGGCGCACGGCGGGTGTCGCACGCGGTAGTCCAAGAGCTGTCCTAAAACCGGCCCAAAACCACTGTTTTGGCCGTAACTCTGCGCACACGTCAGAATCCTGCACCGTCTGAACCTACACGTGCAGATTCACAAGACGAACGCTACGACTGGTCACACGCATGCATCCATCGACTGACAGTGAGCGGACAATACAAAAACATGCAAATGGGCCGCATGGCCAGTCTGCCGAAAGATGCCTGCAAGACGTAGCAGGCACAACAGAGAGTCCCGGTGGCATCTGGGGCTCTGGAACAGTGGTCGCTCACATCCAAGAAGGTGGTCCACCGTCTGGCATCGTGCCGGCATCACCAGGGCCGCCTGCCTCAGGGATCTGCACGAGTATGGACACGGCCGAGTGGTCACAGTAAGCTGTACAAGAACGGAACAAATCACAACACTCCCTCATGACCCGATGGTACGCATGTCCATACGCGTGCAGCACTGGTACAACCACAGAACGGATGATGCATACGGATGAGCCGCGACGTACATCCCACACTCAACCACTGTCACGCACGGGGCGAAGCCCAACAGAACGAATGGCCACCAGGAACTTTCTGCGGGCAAGTGCCTTCGTCAAGAAATCAGCGCGCTGCAAGTCAGTGCCAACCCACATGATGGAGATCACGCGTCACTCCACCAGATCACGAACGAAGTGATTCTCAACCGCGATATGCTTCGTACGAGCATGAAAAACACCAGAGTTCTCCGCAATGGCGAGAGCACTCTGGTTGTCGCAGCGCAGCACGATGGCGGGTACTGACTGCCCAAGCTCAAGAAACAAGCGCTGCAGCCAAACTGCCTCAGCAGCCCCTGCCCCCAAAGCCACATACTCTGCCTCCGACGAGCTACGTGCGATACAGCCCTGCTTCCCGCTTCGCCAGGACAAAGCGGTACCACCGAGCAAAAACACATAGCCCGTGCGACTGCGCCCGTCAGGGCTCCAAGCCCAATCGTTGTCAGTATAGCCGTCAATGACCACTGAACACTGCCGACGAAAGCAGAGTCCGAGATACGGCGTGGAGACCACGTACCGTACCACTCGCACAGCCGCCTGAAGAGCTCTCGCACGTGGAGCCTGCGAGAACTGAGCGAGGAGGTTGACGGCGAACGCGATGTCGGGACGCGTGGTAGTGGCCAGGTACATCAGTGATCCGATAAGACGGAGGTACAAGGTCACGTCCACTGTCTCCCCCAACTGTGTAGGGTCATCCACCTTCAGGGCATCCTGCCCATCAGGTGTGATGGGTGTGGAAGCAGTGGGCACTGCACCAAGGAGATCGCTAAAGCGCTCCCCCACGACTCGTGCATATCGGGCCTGATGCAGCAGCAGTGTCCGATGTCTGCGATCACGTACAATCTCCATACCGAGAAACACCGATGCAGGACCGAGGTCCTTCATCCTGTAGGCGGTCTGCAGGACAGCCTTGGCCTCCTTCACGGCCTCCAGGGA
>SZWC01013430.1:42809-72201 GCA_023375785.1 Penium margaritaceum | reverse complement strand
GGGGGAAGAGCAAAAGAGAGAGGTGGTAGGAAGAGAGAGGTAGAGAGGGAGAGAAATTAAGGTGGAGAAGAAAGAGAAATAAAGAGAGGGAGAGAGGATTGGAGGGCGAGAGGCCGATGGGGAAGGACGGAGAGGGGAGGGGAGGGGAGACGATCAGACATGCACAAGGGAGACGAAACCACACGGGAGGTTGATGGACTGCACATGGGAGAGACAAGTAGCAATTTTGCGGCACTGATGGCTAAAGAAAGCAGAGAAAAAGAAGGCACAAGGCATAAAGGCATCGCATTTGAGGCACGGAGACAGTGCACACAAGGTGTATGAGGTTCCAAGTGCTGAAGATGACAGATAACAGGTTGACAGGCAGGTTGTAACAACAACCGGCCATTGAAGCAAGGTCAAGGAGACGGACAATTCTGGCAGAGGGAGGACTGGGAACCAAGGGGAGAGGAATGAAGACTCCCAGCCAAGGTACACGGGATGTGGGACGAAAGATGGTGAGGAGACTGATGTCCATAAGGATTGATGCAAGAGCAAATGGATCTGGATGTATGCGAGGAGGGACGGAGGAATCAGATGAAGAAAGAGGGAAAGGAGGAAGTATGGAAGGACAGTTGCAGGTAGGCAAGAAGAGTGGAGAACACAACAGAGGGATGAAGGAGGTGCTTGCACAGTCCTTCAGGAGCCTAGCCTGTCCGTCGACTGCTCCGGCAAGGGTGCTAAAGAGCTTTTGGACCAGTCATCCAAGCAACAAGTAGGGAAGTCAAGAAATGAGAGAGTGAGAAGAAGAGGGAGGGGGAGAGAGCAGGAGAGTGAAGCAAGGATGGGAAGAGAAAAGTGGGAAGATGTAAACCAGGCATGGTGTGCTGGCCTCAACCGGATGGTGTAGGCACCAACCGGCGGCAATGACGACCAAGGGGAGGCCGGTGTACACCTTCCTGGGTTTGCGGAAGTGTAGGAAAATCTTGAGGGAGTACGGGAATACTTGTGGTATAGTGGGAGTAAATTGTACTTGTTATTTAAGTGTCAACATACAAGACTACATGTACATGATGACACATCCTAGACGACCCGAGGTCACCGAGCCGTATGCGACTCCATACGGGCCTGGGATGAGCGTTATTTCATGGCATCGCGTATTTTATCTTCCCAGATTTCCAACGCACCAAGAATCACATCATTCTATAGAAGAACGACATAGATATGGCTGTTTCCATAAACCACAACAATCTGCCGCTGCTAGCACCACTAGCGGCGGTGACGGCCAACCTAAGCGCCCTTTCTGGCAATAACACATCGGAGCGCCATTCCGACGTGCCCTTGGCCCTCAATGATCCTTGATTCATTGACTAACTGGGCCTCAAGGCACGCTTCGGCCTTGTTGGGTCTTTCGAAGTTCGAGCCTTGGTCCTTGGGGATAAATTCCCGTCACCTGTTTTCCCCTCGGCCGGTCCAACCTTTGGCCGGGCATAACTTCCTCAATTCTTCATGGATCGACCCTGTTCTTGGGTTTATCTCACACGGATTCTCCTGCACATTCCAAATCCACAGTTGGTTTGCACATTAGAGGAAGCCTCAAGCTATAAGTAGTGCCGTTGGCACTACCCGGGATACAATATCCCCCCTTTAGGAGCGAGCCATCCCGATGCACTTTTGGTACTCCCGGAGGATGGCATTCACCCCGCCAACGTTGAAGTTGCAGACAGGCTCACATGAGTTGTGGTCTGTATTGTAGCCCCTCCACTTGACCAGGTACTTCCATCCATGACCACGATGATAGTGGTCAAGGATGTCATCCACCTCAAACTCGTACTTGCCCTTGATGACCACCAGAGGGGGAGGCTCAGAGTTGCGGCCAGGAAAATGCTCAACTGAATCATGGTAGAGCTTGAGCTTGGAGATGTGGAACACGTCGTGGACAGGCATGGAAGGCGGAAGAGCCAACCGCACCACCATGGGTGTCCGCATTTTGAGCACCTCGAACGGACAAAATCACCGAGGTTTCAACTGGTCCAATCGGACCCCGCGAAGCTTGATGTGCGTGTTGTTGAGAAGCACACGATCACCGACCTTGAGTCTTGCGTCGGTGCATCAGCCGTCCGCTTGTAATTTATGCTGCTCTTGCACCTTTTTCAATGCATGTCGCATCGCCATCCAAATCTGCCTGAAGTCACAGGCGGTAGACTCCTTGCGACGTGGCAACTGAGGGGCGTGGCGGGTACCGTACTGTTCACCACCTCAAATGGTGCCTTGTCGATGGAGGCGGATGTTGCGGAGTTGTATGTCACTTCAGCAATCGGCAACCGCTGGTCCCACGCCGTCTCGTCCGGAGCACGCATTGTACAGAGGAGCTGATCCAGCGTCTGGTTTGTTCGCTCTGTTTGTCCAACAGTTTGGGGGTGATAATTGGTCAAGAGCTGCACCTTGCTGTTGTACCGCTCCATGATTTCTTGCCAGAACTTGCTTGTGAAGTGCGGGTCACAGTCGCTTACAATGGACCATGACACACCATGGAGACATACCATGTGCTCGAGGAACAGTCGAGCCGTTCCTTCTGTGCTCACCGTATCACGCGTCGCAATGAATTTCGACATCTTGCAAAAGCAATACACCACCAGCAACACGGTATTGTGACCTACAGTCGTCTCGGACAAGCCGTGAGGAAGTCCATGGAGATATCTTGCCACGGCTGCTCGGGGATGGGCAAGGGTTGGAGGAGGCCTTGGTCTTCATCCTCCGTGCGTTGTGGCATTGGTACACGTCACAACTCCGGCAGAATTCATCCACCTCCGAAAACATGGTGGGCCACCAAAAGAAGCGAGCCACCGTCTTCAATGTCTTGTCGGTGGAGAACTGGCCGCTCAGGTCACTGTCATGACACTCCTCCAAAATCAGCTGTCAAAGCACCGGAACCGCGGGAACCACCACGTGCTGCGTGTCACGCCGTCGCCAATATGGTGCCTAAAAAAAAACTCCGAACGACGTACTCCCCATGCACCTCGTATTCCTCCGTGAAGAGCTTCACAAGGAAGACATTCTCGTGGATGGTGAGAGACGCGACCCGTATCATCAGGTCCGGTCGCCGTGAGAGTGAGTTGGCTGGGTTTATGCGACCTCGCCGGTACACAATCTCATAGTCGAAGTGCGACTCGAGGTAATCCACCCAACGCACTTGCCAGCAACTCAGGTTTGGCTGCATCTTGAAGTAATTTAACGCGTGGTGGGCGGTATAGACCGTGCATTTTCCGTACCTCGAGGCAGCACTGCCAGTTCTTGAAGGTTGCGACCACGGCGAGCATCTCCTTGTCATGGGTAGCGTAGTTCAGCTCTGCCTCGCGTAACTTACATGAGTAGTAGGCAACCGGTTGCGACCCATTGCCAAAGTTCTGCAAAAGGATGGCAAGGTCCGATGCATCCATCACCATTTCAAACTCACGGCCGCTGTCAGCCAAGTGCAAGGCCGGCGTGGAGGTCAGAGGCCTTTTGAATTTCTCAAAGACTTCTTGTTCTCTAACTCTCCAACTCTATTCACGATCCCTACGAGTGAGATTGGAGAGTGGCGCTGACACACCCATATAGCCAACGATAAACCTACGGTAGTAGTTGCAAAAACCAAGTAACACTTGCACATCGTGCACACTGCGCAACTTCGGCCACTGTTGCATGGCCAACACATTGTGTGGGTCCATAGGAATCTGTCCATCGTAAACTATGTTTCCAAGGAATTCAACTTTGTCCACAGTGAATTCACACTTAGTGAGCTTTGCAAATAACTTCTCCTTCCTCAAAATCTCGAGGACCTTCTTCACATGCTTCTCATGCTCCTCATTCGTCATGCTATACACCAAGATGTCGTCCAGGTATACCACCACAAAGTTATGCAAGTTATTCATCACCTCCATGAAGGTGGCCGGTGTGTTGGCCAATCCAAAAGGCATCAGGAGAAACTCGTAATGACAATAGCGGGTGTAGAAGGTCATCATTTTTACATCATCTGCTACGATGCGGATCTGGTGGTAGCCGGAACGGAGGTCAATCTTTGTGAAGAAGCGAGCCTCATGGAGCTGATCGTGGAAGCGGGTACCTTTTCTTCATGGTCAAGTCATCCAATGCCCGGTAGTCCATGCACATGCGTATCTCCCGCATCTTCTTCTGCACAAATAGGATAGGTGCAACGTAAGGAGATGAGGATGGGCAGATGAAGTCCTGATCCATCATCTCGCTCAGCTTCTTCTTGCGATCCTGTAGTTGCGTGTCACTCATGCGGTACGTTGCACAAACATGTAGACACACTCAAGGTTTGAGGTCGATGCAATGGTCCACGTCCCGCTTTGGTGGCAGACCCGCCAGGAGGGTGTCGGGGAACACGTTCTCAAACTCTGTACATACCTTCTGAAGCCCCTTGGGCACCGCAAAAAACTTGCCTTGGGCCCCCGGCTGCTCACGAGTCGCCTCATGAGCCACAATAGGCACTACGTCTTCTGGTTCGTCAAAATCGTCCTCCATATCTCAAACGAACGCCAAAAAAGTCTGCTTTTTTTTATTATGTGCTGGAGCTGTACCAAGTTCAACATCGTAGGCATTGATTCCTCCTTGCAAGGCACCGACTGCTGTGACGCTTTCCCCCTCCTCCAGTACTCCTCCTCTATGGCCTCTTCCTTGGACCACGTAGGCAGAGGATATTCCTTCTCTCCGAGCTTGACTGAGACGGTGCGCGTCTCCCAATTGACGACGGGGTTGTACTTGTGGAGGAAGTCACAAACGAGGATCACATTATAATCCTTCATCGGGCACACCTCGTATACAGTCGTTATACAAAGCTTCCCCACGTGAATGGAGAGGGGACGGGCCAGGTACCCACTTCAATCGTTCCGTCCGCTTGGTTAGCGGACCGATTCTTTCTTGTGAGCGCAAGGCCCCATTTCCGAGCACAATCCATGCTCACAAAACTGTGGCTTGTACCACAATCCAGTAGAATCTTCACCTTTCCCTTGACAAAATTCCCTTGCGCATCCAAGAGAAGTGCGGGCTGCTCTTCCTCATACCGTGAATCCCATGCCTTGACCTCGGAAATCCGTTTAATTGCCGCAAGGCATTCGGGCGGGTGGTCAACTGACGGTTTGGACTTAAAGGAGCATGGAGTAACGCCATCTACTCTTGGCTATCCTTGTTTTCCGAATCCTTTTTTGCTTTCGCTGCTTCCTTCCTCTTCCCTTGCCACTTACCCGTGCCGTCGCCCTTCCTTGGACACTAACAATCACGCAATGTGGCCGGGCTTACCACAGTTGTAGCACTTGCACTGTTACAATGCTCTGATCTCTATGGGTGTGTCGTCGCTCTCGGCCCGCTTTTTGTAACGGCCACAAAAAGAGTTGTGGCTTTTGGCATGAGCCCGTTGCACGTGCAAATCATACGGCTCTGCTGCTGGGATTATCCTTGGCAGGTTGTCGTTGAGGTCGTGCATCACCGTCATAGCGCATGCATCGTTCTTGAGGCTGTTACTGTAGTAGAAGCACAATTCATGGGAGTCAAAGCCACATTTGGCAATGATCATAAGAAACCTGCGGGTGTAGTCGGTGATGCTGCCAGTTTGACAAAGCTGACGTAGGTGGACATGCGCATTGTTCTTTACGTCACCCACCGTGAAGCGCTTGATGAACGGCTCCGTGAACTCCTTCCAATAGGCCGGTCATTTGAGGGTAGGGTCGCCACTGTTGCAGATTGGAGTCGATGGGGTTGAAGTACAGTTCTCGTCCGACTATTGAAGCGTGTGGAGCTGGCCCATCCTTCCTTGATGGGTCGAACATCTCTAGCTTGGACGGGCTCGGAACGCCCACCGCAGTCCTGTTAGCAATTGCAACTGCCACTGGTGTTGTCACTGGACGCTTTTCGAGCTCTTGATTGAGGTATGCATTTCGCTTCTCCAACAGGTCCATCTTGGCCTGCATGTTGGCGAGCAACGTCTGCAACACTGTGGCTGTTGTTATTTTGCCTTGTGTGTCAAACACCGCGGCCATGGTGAACGTGCTGGATGAACTTATCTTTACGTCTGGTACAACTTCTTCCTCAACAGGTCCTCCGGTTCCCCCCTTGTCACCGCATTGCGTGGTTGGCCTTGAACACAGATCCACCTAAGAGATGAGATGTGTGCTAGTCTACACTGACCAGGAGAGGTTGCCACATAGATAAGGGTGCAGACAGGTTACAGAAACCGCAGTTCTGGAACCGCGGTTCCTGTTCCGGAACCGGAACCGCGGTTCCGGTTCCAAGATTCTGGAACCGTCCAGGAACCGCGGTTCCTGAACCCAGGTCTATGGAGGGGATAATAAGTGGGGATGGGGGGGTTTTGACACTTTCTTTGCTTTTGTGGCACCCTTGGAGGCCATGTGAACACTCCAATCACGTACCCACATACAATAGAGAAGTGTTAAATGACTTTCTCCTTGTTTTTGTTGAAGAAAAAATTATGGTAGGAACCGATCATGCCTCATATTCCTTGCGTACGAGGGGATCTTCTGTGGAACCGTGACCAGAACCGCGGTTCCATGTGAACCGCCGTTCCAGAACCGGAACTGCGGTTCCGGTTCTGAGCTGGAACCAGAACCACGGTTCCTGTTCCAAGCTGGAACCGGAACCGCGGTTCCGGTTCCATTCTCAGAACCGCGGTTCCGTACCGGTGTGCAGCCTTACACATAGATGATTGTGCCCCTGAGCTAATGGTGGCTCTGATACCAAGTGTAAACAGGGTTCGGTGTGCTAGCCTCAACCGGATGGTGTAGGCACCAAACAGCGGCAACGATGACCAAGGAGAGGCCGGTGCACACCTTCCCGGGTTTCGAAAGCGTAGGATCATCTTGGGAGAGCACCGGGACACATGTGGTACAATGGGAGTAATGTGTACTTGTTATTCAAGTGTCAACATACAAGACTATATGTACATGATGACACGAGGTCTTCGAGCCATGTGCAGCACTGTACGGGCCTAGGATGCCTCAGCATCATGTAATTCATCTTCCCAGAATTCCAACGAATCAAGAATCGCATCATTCCATGGAGGAACGGCCAAGATATGGCCGTTTCCATGAACCACGACAATCTGCTGCTGGCAGCACTACTAGCGGCGGTGACAGCCGCCTGAAGTGCCCTTTCTAGAAATAACACATCAGGGCACCATTCCAAAGCGCCCTTGGCCCTCAATGATCCTTGATTCATTGATTAACCGGGCCCCAAGGTGAGCTTTGGCCTTGTTGGGTCTTCCGAGGGTCGAGCCTTGGTCCTTGGGGATGAATTCCCATCACCTGTTTTCCCCTCGACTGGTCCAACCTTTGGCCGGGCGTAACTTCCTCAATTCTTCATGGATCGACCCTATTCTTTGGGTGATCTTGCACGGAGTTTCCTACAGATTCCATATCCACATTCAAGGAAGCCTCAAGCCACAAGCAATGCCGTTGGCACTGCCCAGCTTACAGAAGAGGCAGAGAGGGCTAGAAAATTGGGAGAGACAAGGAGAAACTAGAGAGAGAGAGAGAGAGAGAGAGAGAGAGAGGTGGAGATGGATACAAGGAAGGAAAGAGAAAGAGAGATAGGGAAGAAAAGAGGGAAAGTGGAGGAGGAGGAGATGAGAAGGGGAAGGGGAAGAGAAGGATAAAGGAGCAGTGTAGCTTGCTTAATCCCATGGTCCTTGAACTTGCTAACACAACCTAACTGCTGCCATCTATTTTGTTTGAGCCCACTCTTACTGTAGCAAAACGTTGTATTGTTGAAAACTGGGCCATCTGGCTCATTTTCAGATGCATAGGAGAAAGTTCTAGGAAACTACCAAATACCTACTCCAATCTTCAATTTGACTTGACAATTGAAAAAATCAGGTGAAAACATTTCCACGGTACAAGATTTAGACCGATCGAATGGCCGGATTGGGAGATTTTGATTTGTGAATTTTTTGGGGTCATCGACAGCCGATGTCTAGATGATTATAGGCGACAGCTCGATGCCTTAGCGTGAGAAAAGAAAAAGGCAAGAGGTTGTGGTTCAATACCTGATGGGAGAAACATGAAAAGAGCTCCTTCATCTTCACATTGCCTTGTGAAAGTGTGCTGAATAGGAAAAAAGATACCTCACGGTACTTTTTAGGTAAGATGAGATCATTGTGTACTAGCCATGGACACATAACGATTCTCCATGGTATTTTGGGTGATGTGGCTGTGAGGAGTATCCCATGAGAGTATTTCCTAGCTCTCTCGGTTGTGTGTGACTGGCCACCGTGATTACGAGGCTGATTTCCTCTCTCGTGTGAGATCATGGACTCTACTACGTGAGCCTTAGTCTCCATGGCTAAGTGGTACAGCTTGTGAGAGGGCTGATTTGCCCAAACTCTAGCTCTAAATCTAATCCATAATTTTTAGTAATTCAATAACCATTTTAAGTAAAAATGATGTCCTATAAGTTCCACATGTTCGTTGCTCTAAGGCTCTCCCTCTCCTTTAGATCCAACTCTACTCTCCTACATGATCACAACATTGTGCTATGGTCATTTTTTCCACTCTTGCTATCCACCATTGCCTTGAACGTTTTGAACCTATCAAAGCACTTATCCTTGCACATATTTGTGCAATGACTGAAATCACCAATGAATGTGAGAAATTATGTGGAGCATCATAAGCTTGAAATTTGCATTGAGCAGCAAAAAGGCATGTGGACCAGCTCTAGTATCTCCTTTACATGGTACACTACTCCAAAAAAATCCCCTCAATACTGCTTTTCCTCTTAACGAACAATGCACCACTGCTGCTTAAAGCTAGAGATGGTAGGCAAGTCCCACACCATCCTCGTTACATGAAGTTACCACAAGGTGTGCATGCCGATGTGGCCGTAGTACTTATGCTAGATCACTACATGTTTGGCCTACACCACTGCTACAAGACAATGTTCACGTGGGATCTTGGTTGCCCCTAGCATACAATACATGTTTCCCTCTTTCCCCAATCTCGCCAACTGCTTCCTATGTCTCTGTGGATTATGTAGCCATAGTCATCCTTGAAGATGGTGCACAGTCCTATGTTTGTTAGAGAGGAGACAAAGAGGAGTTGGTACGTAGCATCATGTGAAAATAGCAAGCCATGAACACTCCCACTTCAATGCCATATAGAGTCTCCAACCACATCCCCACAATCCCAATCTGGTAAAAATATACTACCCGATCATCAGCCAAAGCAATAGGCCAAAGAGGGGTGGACATTAACTGCATAAACCACTCCTTGTGTTGCGTAAGGCTCATAGTGTAACAAGAGTCTTTGTACGGTGTATATCCACCTTCTCCATCCGCGCGTGTTGGATTTTGCCATGATGAGATGGTCGTCTACCTCCTTGGCCAAATTCATGTTGCCAAAGTCACGCACACCAGTTTGGTTTTGCTTTTGCTGCTGTAGACACTGCTCTGAGTGCAATTGTTATTGTGTATTGTGCTGACCTTTGTTACTGCAGATGCGATGATCACTGATGCTGCTGCTCCTTTTGGTCCCAATTGAACTTGAAGCACTATTTCTTGTGGTGGCCCTCTTTCTCACATTAGTAGCACTTACCTTTCTTCTTTCTTCTCTACTGCCCAAGTTGTTGCTGGTGTTTCTGGTTACATGAGCCCATGACCCAAAACAATGCTCAACTACTCTTGTCGATATTGTGCTTTGATATGTTGCGACACAGTTCTACCTGCACCAAGTGTGTAAATGAAGTAGAGGTCGAGATTTGGCTGACACTCTAACTTCTTCTACATAATGACGTAGCTTGTTAGAAGTCCCCTCACCTTGAGGAAGATGAACATCGTCTCTTTCATAGGGTTCTTTGCTGCTTTCAGTTTCTTCACCAAGATCTTTGCCTTGTCCAAGTATGCCTCAATCCCTTCACCACCCTATATTTTGAATGCCGTCGTCTTCTCCTCCAAAAACATCAAGAATGTAGGATCCTTACTTTCATACTTTTTGTGCACCGTCTACCACCCCTCTTTTAAATTATCCTTCTCACTCTCATACTAAAGATGTGGGTTGGAGGTATTGTTCACAAGAAGCCTTTAGGCGTGCCTGTCCTTCTGCTTCTACTCATCATACATAGGTGCTATAAATGTAAACAAACTTACATCAGCTACACCTATCCACACCATCTTCTCCGCCAACACCTGAAAATTGCAGTTATGCCTTTCTCCAATTGAACCATAGCCAGGTCCTTACCGCTCAACCTCTCACACTAGCCCATCTCCTCCAAAAGGAGGCGGGTACGAATCTTCCAAATCGTGAAGTTGGCGCATCCCTCTAGCCATTTCACATACAATATTGCTGTCATAATGCTTGCTTCTATCATTTTGAGCTTTGGTGATGCTCAGCGGTGTACTTAGATAGCGGCACTATCCCTGATTTTGCTGCTACTTCTGCGTGAAAACTGCCCGACAGAAAACCGACATTTGATTGTTGGAAATTGGGCCATCTAGCTCAATTTCAGGTCCACAGGAGAAAGTTCCAGGAAACTACCAGATGTCTTCTTCGATCATCAATCCAATTTTACCATTGGAAAGGTCAAGTGAAAAAATGCCTACAGTCAAGATTTCAGGCTGATCGAACGGTCGAACTGACAGATATGGACTTTCAAAGTTTCTGGGATCATTGACCGCCGTTGTCTGGGTGACCATGGGTGACGGCTCCATGCCTTAGCCTGAGAAAAGAAAAAAACAAGAGGTCTAGGGTCAAGACCTGATGGGAGAAATGTCCAAAAAGGTCCTTGATCCGAGGATTGCCTTGTTAGAGTGTGGTGACTAGGGAAAAGGGACGTCTCCTTCATTTTTAGGTGAGGTTAGATCGTTGTGTGCTAGCCATGGATACATGGCGGTTCTCCATGGGATCGTGGATTATGTGACCGCTAGGAGTGTGCCATGAGAGTGATTTCTAGCTATCTATGTTGTGTGTGATTGGTCAGTCTGAATGCTAGGCTGATTTCCTCTCTTGTGTGAGATTATGGTTTGTAGTGTGTGAGCCTAAACCTCAATGACTAAGTGTTGTGGCTTGTGAGAGGGATGATTTGTCCAAGCTCTAGCTCTATGTTTAATCCATCACTTTAATTGATTAAACAACCATTCTTCAACAAAACTCATGCCCTTTCAGTCACATGCTTGCTGCTCCAAGGCTCCCTCTTTTCTCCAGTTCCAACACTTGGTATCAGAGCCAGATTCTGCCAGTTTTAGCCAACGCAGGCCGTCAATTTAAGAGTGGAGGCTAGAGTCAAACCTTTACCAAATTTGAGAATCAACCATTGGATCGTCAAGATCGCAAGACAAGCTTTCCAGTGAGCCTAAGGTTGCAAATATCCAACGGTCGGATGCAGAGTTATACTCAAAACCAGGTCGGCCAAGGCTGCACTCTTCTCTCTGATGAAGAAAGTCGCCATGAAATGACCATAACTGTAACTTTTCTTGCTCCACTTTAGAATGTAGCACGTTCAAATTAAATTAGTTTTCTTGAGATTTCCATAGGTGTAAAAATGTTTTCACTCCATTGGTACGTTTGGGAGGAAAGTCGTTTATAACTTGGCTGGTCTGAGTTTGGAGTAGGAGCAGCAGCATATCCTATTTTCAAAAGGACATGTATTTGAATCTCCTTGTATGATGACCCTGTTTTATGGGTACATTTAAAAGGCTTTGAGCTGAATTTTCTAGCGATGGGCTCTGTTGTCCCAAATACCCAGTCTGCTAGCATCCAAAGTCCATTCTCTGTGAGATAGACTTATGGCAGAAGCAGTAGTAGAAGTAGAGATAGCACCAACATCCAGGGGCAGCGCTGAGCATCACCAAGGTTCAAAATGACAGTAACAGGCATGGTGACACCAGCGTAACCTTTGGAGATGCTGGAGGGATGTGCAAAATTCATGTTTAGGAATATCAGTACCCGCTTCCTTTTGGAGGAGAGAGTCTTGTAGGAGGTGGTGAGCGGCAACGAGCTAGCTCTAAATCCACAGGTAAAAGGCATCACCACATCACTTTCTGCTACTACGATCATCTGTGGTAAGTTATTCTGGATGCCAAAGATGGTGATCGCTCACCGGATGTCCCGTTTGAGGCCGTTGTTGTAGTGAAAATAGAGTTCGTCAGAGGTGATGTCTACACCAGTGATGATCTCGTGAATCTCCGCATGTACTCTGCCATGCTGGACTGCTGACGGATATGCTGAAGTTTGTACCAAGTGTCAGACTTCTCATTTAGCCGTCCAATGTATACAAGCATCGTGTGCGAGAATTCGCTCTAGTCGTTTGGTGGCACCAGCACGTCTTGCCATTGTGGGTTGATCTGTTCCAAGGGTAGAACGCCTGCGATAGACGATGCAAGATGGACGTCGTTGGCCATCGATGGCCCCATCGATTTCCTACTTCCGTTGGATGGCCTTTAGGTCGGACCACCAACTAAATATCGTGCCACGCAGAAGCGCGGCCGCAAGGTCAATTTTCTTCCAGCCGTTGTTGACCCCAGCAGCGGTGAAGAACACCTCCAAGCTCATCAACCACATCTAAATAGTCGGCCCTTTAGAATTTGCAGGATGAAAAGATTCGCGTGGGGCCGGAAAAATCTTGGGTTTTTTCGAGAGTGGGGTGTTTCTCTTGACGCACACCACCTCTCGTGCACTTGCGTTACAAGGAGCCTCCATCGTAACGTTGAGTTGTTGGAGTAGATGACTGTTGATCCTCATTGATCCACACATGTTACCCAGTGCCACCGGTCATTCCTACTGTAGACATTGAGGATGTCGATAGGAGCGGCTTGTCTACTGACGTCAGATTTGTGGCCGGATTGGTCGTTGGAGCCGTCGGGAATGACCCAGCTGTCAATGCGCGGCGTGGCGGCAAACTCTGGCATGGCAGGCTATGCGGCATACTCTGGCGTGGCAGGCTATGCGGCAGCAAGAGCAGTGTCATCCATGTGAAATCAAGTACCGAGGCACATTTATGGTTATAAAATGTATATCGTGTATTATACAATGTATCGCGGTACACTATATGTACCGCGACATTTCACCAATATGGGTCCTACCTTGGGAGCGTTACCGGTATCAGTTCTAAATCTCCCATGGAACAAGGATACCGCAATACTCAATGTACGGTGGTATTCAATACTGCGGTACCAAAATACCACGGTTGTGCAGCCCTGTCTGAGAATATCTTCGATCACATACTCCATATCCCCGTCCACTTGTAAAGGAGGTGGAGGCGTGACGTTTCTTCCTCAGAAGTTCGTGCTGGGATCCCTGTAGTGCTTGAGCTTGTTGATGTGGAAGACAGGGTGGATCGCCATGCTCTTAGAGAGACAAAGTCGAGCGGGGACTGGGGTTTTCATTTGCTTGATCTCAAATGGTCCCAATCATTGGGTTTTGAGCTTTGCAAATTCCTCTCCTTGGAGTTTGATATTCGCCAAGCTGAGGAGGATGCGATTGCCAGTGCGGAATTTGTAATCACTGCGATGAAGGTCGGCTGCCCACTTCATAACTCCATGAATTTTTGTGAGCGTTTGTCACATTTCTTCCCACATGTTTGTTAAATTCCCCCCGGTGGATGTCATCCACGTGGATGTTATTCTGACTCTTCAATTCAGCTGGTGTGGCCGGAAGTTTGTTGTTCACCACCTTAAAATATATTTTTCCAGTTGCGATGGAAGTATCGGAGTTGTATGTGAGTTAGGTGGTCGGCAACTTTGCTGTCCAATCAGTGCTGTATGGCTAACATAACGTTTGGAGAAGTTGTTCAAGCATCTGTTTGATTTTCTTGGTTTTTCTGTCGGTTTGAGGATTCCACTCCATAGATAGGTGGATCCGACTGCCGTAGCATGTCATCAGTTCGTGCCAAAAACGGCTGGTGATGCAAGCGTCTCTGTCATTGATGATGGTATGTGGCATACCATGCAACCGAGCGATCTGATTTAGAAATAGCTACATTTTTCCTTCTATTTTGATGGTGGTCGTTGTCGGGATGAAGCATGACACCTTGGAAAATCTTTTCACCACGATGAGGATGGCATCAAACCCCTCGGTAGTGGCGGGAAGTCTTGTCACGAAGTCCATGCTAATGTCGGTCCATGGTTTTGTCAGAAAGGGTAGGGGTTGAAGAAGACCAGGTGGTTGCGTACGAAGAGATTTATCTCTCTTGTAGGTGTTGCCTGATTTGAAGAAGGCCACCACATCAATCTCCATCTTGTCCCACCAGTATTATTGTGCTAGCTTCTTGAGCTTCTTGTCCTCGCCAAAGTGTCTAGCTGGACCGGTGTCGTGGCAATCTTCCAATAGCATCCATTGCAGTTCCTTGTTTGTAGGCACGGCAACATGGCGAATGAATCGCCGTCGCCAGTAGGGATCGTCGAACCAAAACTTGGTTTTGTCGTACCCACTGAACTTCTTGTAACTGTTTGCAAACAACCTAGTGAGGTACGAGTATTGTTCGACAAGCAACGTGCTGATACCGGTCATCAAATCTGGTTGCCGACTTAGAGCATCCACCGGATTTGTTTTTCCAAGCCTGAACTTGATGTCGTAGTGGGAGTTGGACTTGAGAAACTCCATCCATCGAGTTTTTTTGACGGCATAGATTTGGTTGTGTCTTGAGATATTTGAGGACCAGTGATCGGTGCGGTCGATGCATCGCCGTCATTCCAAGTAGCACTGCCATGTCTTGAATGTGTGAATGACTGCAAGTATCTCCTTTATGTGCACCGCGTAGTTCAACTCCGGCCCACGTTGTTTTGATTGAAATATATGCAACCGGTTGTTCTCCACCGTCGTTGTCTTGGAGGAGAATGGCTCCAATGGCTTGATCAGACGCATCGATGGCCATGATGTAATCCACCGTTGGATCCGCCAATCGTAAGATTGGCGTCGAGGTTAGAGTGTTCCTTAAAGAGTTCAACACTTCTTGTCCGTTGTCCCCCCAATTCCATTCGGTGGTTTTCTAGGTCAGATCAGAGAGAGGCGTTGACACTCGATGTAGTCCTTTACAAATCAATGGTAGTAGTTTCACGAGCCCAAAAGTACCTGGATGTCATGAACATTTGTGGACGTCAGCTAATCAGCAATCGCCTCCACCTTTTTTAGGTCCATGGTGATCCACCCGTAGTCGATGGTGTGGTCCAAAAACTCAATCGAACGGTGATGAAAGTCGCACTTCGAGAGTTTGCTGAAGAATTTCTCTCTTTGTAAAATCTTGAGGAATTTTCAAAGATGTACATTGTGCTCCTGTGGGGTGTGTTTGTACTCCAGGATGTCATCGAGATACACGACGACAAAGTCGTCAAAATACGGTTGGAAAATGTTTTTCATGACCGCCATAAAAATTGCACAGGCACTTATGAAGGCAACCGGCATGACCATGAACTAGAAGTGCCCATATCTGGTGCAGAACAATTTCTCCTCGATGTCCTTATCAGATACACAGATCTAGTGATTTGCATAGGTCAATTTTACTGAAAAATCAGGCCCCAAGAAGCTGGTCGGAAATTTCGATTGCTCACGAAGGGGGTTGCGGTTCTTGATGGGAATGTCGTTCAACCCTTGATAGTCCTCGTACATCCTCATCTCTCCTGTTTTCTTTTTCACAAAAAGTGCTGGTGCTGCGTAGGGTGACTTGGAGGGTCAGATGAACCTCTGTCGGAGCATCTCATCCAGCTAATTTTTTACTTCGGTGAGCTCGTGATCGCTCATCTGATAGGTCCCCTTCACCGTGAGTCTGCTGCCCGGTTTCAGGTCTATCGAAGGGTTGATGTTGCATTGCGGTGGTAACTCTTGGGGTAGTTCGTCAGAAAAAAACCCGTTCAAAGTCCTCGGTGAGTTCTACAAACTCTCTTGAGCTGCTACAAACTTGTCAGGTGTTGATGCCGTTGATGTCGCTTCAGCAGCAGCACTTCCCTTCACTTTCCTTTCTTCCATGTGGACTAGCCACGCTTGGGCTCTGCTCTTCAGGTAGCTTGGCCATGTCCAGAGATATCGATTGGAATTTTGTGGATGCCGCAAGTTCCGTGCACCAGACTTCTCGTTCAGCTTCCCAAAGCGAGCGAGTATAGCGCACGCGAATTCGCTCTACGTTTTCGTTGGCAAGACAGATTTGTGCCACGTCAGACTGATATGCTCGAGATGTAGTACACCTGCGGTCATCGATGTGAGAGCGGTCGCGAGAGCTATGGATCCAGCTCCGTTGGTCTCCTGCTGCCATTGGATGGTGTTTAGATCAGACCAACTCAACACCGTGCTACCCAAAAGATAGACCGCGGGGTCAATTCTCTTTTTGTTGTTGTTGACCCCAGTAGCGATGAAGTACACCTCCAAAATCGTCAGCCACATCCTGACTGTCGGTCCCTTAGATTTTGCGGGTTCAAATGGTTAAGGGAGTGTCGGTCGAACACTCGAGTGTTACTCGAGTGTTGCAAAATTCTCTCGATGAGTACTCCTTCGCGCGCAAGAGAAACTTAAAGTTCCTCCATCGTCACGTTGATTTGTTGAACCACATGGTTGTTTAGGCTCTCGAATCCTGACAATTTCTTGTCTCCGTATTCGTTAATTCCCACTTGTCGACCGGGGCATTCCATCGTGCCAGGTGTGGTCCCAACGAGCTAGGCAAAGGGTTTGCCGAGCCCGAGGGGTCCGTCACCGGATTGGTCGTCGAGTTCGTTGGTGCTGCACCATTCGTCGCGAAAGCTGCTGCTGCCACGTGGATCGCCTTGAGAGCCTTGTTTTTCACGTGCTACTGATCCATCACAGTTGGAGTACAAGCTGGAGACTGCTGCTCATCGCCGGTTGCGCTCGCTCCATTCACCATTGTCGTCCCAAGGTCTGAGGTCTTTTGAACGGGGGAGATGCGCTGAGGACTCGTCCGAGCTTGTTGATGTAGGTTTTTCACACATCTCTCACTTGTACTATGTTGTGTCCTCCCGGATTGTGTACATAGGCGTGCAGATGACTGACAGCGAGACGCGGCGCTGCTGGAGTGTTGTCTGGTGGAGCCAACGCACGCTGAGGCCTACACGTAGTTTGCTTGAGCCTCCTCCCTCACGTGCTCAGCTCCATCGACAGACCTCCTCGGCAGTCGTGCCGCCCGTAGTCACTGTCACTGAATATGTTGTCTGCACGTGTCCAGCGCCATGTCTGACTGCACTGTTGCGTTTGCACTGGCACATAATGCCTAGGGTCCAAGATTCATTATTTTTGGGCATTGTTGGTACCAGGGATTAGCGTAGATTCTGCCTGGGTTTAGGCAGCCACAACTCCTCAATGCTATTTTTTCTAGCTGATTCTGACTGCACGACTGCGTTCGCAACATGCGTATTATGGTATGGTCCAGTTTTCAGGCAAAACGGACGACGCCCGGGTTTTGGGTTGTCGGCCGTCTGGCAGGGCTCACCGAGAAAACCCTGCCTGCCAGAAAATAGGTTTATTTTCTGATTGGCTTAGAAACTGAGTAACAAGCTCTACAGAGCTGGGGGAGAGCTAGAATTTGGAGAGGTCACTCATTGTTGCTTATTCTCACTTCTTAATCAGTCATTTCCAGTTTTCAGCTCTTGTCTGGCGCTGACTCTAGCGCGCGCAGTTCTGAGTAACAAACACCAGAGCTCTCAGACTTAGGCTCTGGTGCAGCAGACTGAGGGGACAGCTTAAGCAACAAGCGTGGGTTCCCACACGCTGCATCAACAACGTTGCTGCCCCAACCTGCTGCTATAGGAGTTTTTCTAGCTTGGTATCAGAGCAAGAGCGAAGCAGAAGCGGCAAAACACCAGCAGTGTTGACCCGCCGGGTGGCATCATCAAAATACTCCTGATGCGGGAGAAATGCTGCCCAAATGTTTTCGGCAGCACTGACCTCACGATGGTGGTAGCATTGGTGGACGTGCGGCTGGCACGCAGGACCAATGCTGGAGCGGCGTCGACGCACGCAGCAACGACACCAGGAATGTGACTGTGTTGTTGCCAGCACGGCAGCAGCAGGAGCAGCATGTAGCTACCAGCTAGCAGCAGCACCAGTAGCAAGCAGCTGCTATTGCAGCAAACAGCAGCAGCACGCGGCAGCAGTAGCGAGAAGCAAGTAGCAAGTAGCAAGCAACAACAGCAGCCGACAGCATCAGCAGCAGCGAGCAGCAGCAGCAGCCGACAGTAGTAGCAGTAGCATGTAGCAACAAAAGTAACGTGCAACAGCAGTGAGCAGCAGCAGCAACTGGCAGCAGCTAGCAACAGCCAGTAGCAGTCAGTAGCAGTGAGCAGTAGCAGTTACAGCAACTGCCGGCAGCAGCAGCAACAGTAGCTGCTCGTAGCTCGCTGCTTGCAGCAAGCAGTGAGCAGCGAGCAGCGAGCTCGCTCCTTGCAGCAAGCAGCAAGCAGCGAGCAGCTAGCTGCGAGGTGCGAGCTCACAACGAGCAGTGAACAAGGACGAACCAAAAAAATATCATGCAACCTTGCAGGTGGCCCTGTTGTAGCAGTAACAGACACCACAGTCGCTGTAGTAGCCGTAGCAGCTGTAGCAGCGGCATCAGCTGCAACAACAATAGCAGCAGCAACAATAGTAGTAGCAGCAGCTACAGGAGTAGCACCTGCAGTAGTAGCTGTAGCGGTAGCGGCAGTAGCAGCAGCAACATTTGCTATAGTAGCAGCAGTACCAGTAGCAATAGCAGAAACAGCGGCATCTACAATAAGAGCAACAGTAGCAGCTCTAGAACTGACGTAGCAGCGGTTATAACAAGAGTGGGACAGCCGTTATTGATGTCAGCCACACTCGGCTGACATCATTTCTGAAGTCACTAATGACGTGAGCAATAACAAAAAAAAACTACAGCAACAACTTTGTATATAACGCAGCAGCAGCTACTGACGTCAGCCATCCTAGGCTGCTGTGTGCTACTGACATCAGCAGCACACACACAAAAAAGGAGGGGAAACAAAGGACACCATGGCAGAGAATGAATAGGGGTCCTCCTTTATCAGAGGGCTCCCCCTTCCTACAACAACTACAACAATTATAGCAGCAGAAGTTGTCGTCGCTGAAATAGCAACAGCAGCAGCAATAGTTGTAGCAGCAACTACAGCGGCCACAGCAGCAGCCGCTACAGTAGCAGCAGCAGCAGCTGCGGTAGCACTAACAACAGCTACAACAAGCGTAGTAGTAGTCGGTACACTAGCATCAACAACAACAGCAGTAGTAGCAGCCATGGAAGCAGTAGCAGCACCAGCCACAATAACACCAACACCTCGTAGGCTCTGTTGTCGGTCATTTTGGCTTGACAGATCCGCTTGCCGCTTTGCACGAGCAGCTCAAAACGCTGACACAACAGCTAGCAGCACTACTGTTGCCGACACAACTTTCCTAATAGCAGCCGCAGCAACAAGAGTAGCATGAGCAAGTACCTTTTGTTCTACCCTCGTACGCAAGCCCTGCACTATCATATGTCATGCAGTACCTGGCACAGCAATACACCCAGCGCCAACAGCAGATAGTGACGTTAGTCCTAGACCCCACTCTGGGTGCTGACCAAAGGCCGAAGGACTTAAAAACCCCACCGCCGCCACTTCAGGCTGGCAAGAAGTTCCAAAGCTGGGAGCTCAGCGTCTAGATCTGGGCACAGGGTGAGGGCATGTGGCCCTACTACATCCTACCCTTCGACTCCAACCAGGCCGACCAGGTATATGACACCGGTTGGGCCGCGCGTGTCCTCGTCCCTGTTGTCCCTCCAACCGCACGTTTTGCCCTTGAGCCCTTTCTTGACAACCTCACCACTGGCGCACTCCCTGACCCCGCAGCAGCGTGGCACGTACTTACGCTGCATCATCGTCTATCCAGTGACGCCGAGACCAGCCGCCTGATCTGGGAGTTAAACTCCCTCCGCATGGGGGAGACCAAGACGGTCACCTCCTATTGGTAACTTGCAAAGAACATCCTGCGCCGCCTCGAAGACGTTGTGCCACCCCCTTCCTCCGTGTACCTGACCATCAAGCACATCGCCACTGACGTTTTCTTCAACGTCTTCATCCACTGCTCACAGGAGGTCCACGCCGTGATGGCTGTCCAGGATACCCTTATTCCCTGGGCATACGAGCTCTTCCTCCGCATCAAGGAGGCTCTTCGGGAGTCACATATACATCGTACAGAGTCCCTTGCCTCTCTTGTTTTCACCTCAGTGGCTGTTACCACCCCATCAGCAGCAACGTCTTCCAGTACCTCCTCGTCCGGCAAGAAGAAGCATAGAGGCAAGAAAGGCAAGGGTCTCCAATAGAATTCTAGCGGGTCCGGTGGAGGCAGCCTCGTCTGCCACATCTGTGGCTAGTCAAGACATGGGTAGTACACGTGTCCACTCACGACTGACGAGGCTCGCGTCATCGCCACCATGCGTCGCCAGCGTGAGAGGCGCCTTGCCACTGCTGCCATGGCTGTCACTACTCCTGCTACATCCGCACCGCTCACGACGGCTCCATCGTAGTATCTTGTGCAGCCATCCGCGCCTGCTCCTCCGTCACCGGCACCTTCCTCCTTCTTCTTGGAATTTGGTGCCGTCATACCAAAGTCGGACTACTCTGTCAGACCCTCCATCCGCAAGCGTCAGTTGGAGCAATTCATCGCACTCCACCTCAGCCTTCCTCGCCCTCCTCCCCAGGGAAGTGCGAGTTGCATTGTCGTGGGTTCCACTGCCCTACCCTGCATGACGGAGACTGTATTGTGGTCGTGCCCTATACCTTTTTCCACTCCATCCTCTGCCATGCCCTTCCTACCTTCTCCTCTTCGTGATGATGTCACCTGGCTAGAGGACTAGCAGTTCCGGTTCGCACCCTCGTCCACCGTGTTCGCGTCGGTCGCCCACTGCCATGTGACTGTCAGCGACCTGGCCACACTGGTTCAGGATCTGTCAAAGACCTGGATCATTGACTCCAGGGTGACGCATCATCCCGGTGACACATGATGGCCTCGCGCGATGCCTTCAGTGTCCTCGGTCCCGTCACCGATGTCTTTGGGGTTCTCACGGGTTCTGGTCAGGTTCTACCCGTTCGTGGTATTGACGTCGTTCGTTTCCGTGGTCCTGCTGGTGATGTCTTTGTGACTGATGTACTCGTTGTCCCTGGCCTTGTGCTCAGCCTCCTGTCTGTCACCGCCCTTGATTACATGAGCATGGACGTTCTGCACTTTCCTGGTGTTGGCACTGTGTCGTTGCATCCATCAGGTCGTGTCATTTTGCATGCCACTGCCCGTGGCAACTTGTGGCACATAACGCGCGTCTCCGCTTCTACCTCTGTCCCCTCCTCATCGGTCAAATCTGGCCACGTGTTTGTTACTAGAACACTCTCTCCGCAGCACACACATCTCCTACATTGTTGCCTCTGTCATGTCCACTCTGCCGCTTTTGACAGCATGTTTCGTAGGCAGCCAGCCATAGGCCTTGATCTATCTTCCTTTCATGTCCCACTGAGTGCATTAATTGCACTCAAGGGAAGATACACCATTCCACATACCCCCTGTCTGCCTCTCAAGTGGCTGTCCCACTTGATTTGGTTCACTCTCATGTTATGGGTGCCCTCCCGAAAAATTCAGTCGGAGAGCATGGTTGTTATGTCCTGACGCTTATGGACGACTACTCTCGCTATCGCTGGGACTTTTGCCTTTGGCAGAAGAGCAATGTTGCTCCCACCATTTGGGACTGGCTTGTCCGTGGTGAGCAAGAGTGTGGCCGCTCTCTCTATCGCTTCTATTCTGATCGCGGGATTGAGTTTTGGGGGATACCACACTCTTCCTTGCATCCCGTGACGTCCATCATGAGACGTCTACGCCTTACATACCAGCCTTGAACGGCGTCTGTAAATGGTGGAACCGCACCATGGCCGACGCCATCCGCACCATGCGGGTCGATTCCGGTCTCTCTGACAGATTCTACTTTGAGGCCATGACCTAGATGACGGGGGTCTGGAACCAGATTTTCAACGGACCCATTCCTCGTTAGTCCACACCATACCAACACTGGTGTGGAGAGCAAGCCGGCCTCCATCCGGCTTGCGTCTGGGGCTATGTAGTCATTGTCTGGTTGCCTGCCCCACACTAGGGTGGCAAGCTTGAGCCTCGTGGCCGTCCCTGCATCTTCCTTGGCGTCTCACGTCAATCAAAAGCATGGAGTTTTTGGGATCCCATCCGGCACTGCATCGTCAAGTCCTGGGAATCCCTCTTCTTTGAGGACTTGTTTCCCCCCGACCTCGTTCGCTCTGGCGCGTCGATGTTCCCCTCGTCGCATGGGGGAGTAGTGGGTCCGTCCTCCGTCCAGCCGCGTCTGGGCATCCCATCGTCTGCACCCACGAGCCCCTCAGGGCCAGCTGCCCCGTCCATGTCAGCCAGTCCCTCAAGGCTGGCTGCCCCGTCCGTGTCCACCAGTCCATCAGGACCGACTGCCCCATCCTGTCCGCCAGCCCTTGGGGCCGGCTGCCCCATCCGTGTCCGCTAGCCCCTCAGGGTCGGCTGCCCCTTTCATGTCTACCAGCCCATAAGGACCGGCTGCCATGTCCGTGTCCGCTAGCCCCTCAGGGCCGGCTGCCCCGTTCGTGTCCGCCAGCCCCTCAGGGCCGACTGCCCAATCCGTGTCCGCCAACCCCTCAAGGCCGACTGCCCCGACCATGTCCGCCAGCCCCTTAGGGCCGGCTGCCCCGTCCGTATCCGCGAGCCCCTCAGGGCCGGCTGTCCCGTCCGTGTCCGCAAGCCCCTCAAGGCTGGCTGCCCCGTCCGAGTTCGCCAACCCCTCAGGGCCGGCTATCTTGTCCGTGTCCGCTACCCCTTCAGGGCCGACTGTCCCGTCCATGTCCACCAGTCCTTCAGGGCTGGCTGCCCCATCCGTGTCCACCAGCCCCTCACGGTCGGCTGTCTCATCCTTGTCCACCAGTCCCTCAACGCCGGCTACCCCGTCCGTGTCAGTGTGCTACACGCGTTGTCCGGACGGGAGCCTTCTACCCAGGCCGACAGTGAGCACTTAGGCCGCCCCCTCACGCCCTCTCGCGCCACAACCCCCTATCACCCCACGAGGCTCCTTGCATCCTGTCAGACCCATGTCCACACTCATGAGTGGGGACCCCGGTACCAAGGCACTTGGCTTGGCCACACTGTCAGTCATCACTGACCTACATCCCGGATCAACTTTGGACTGTGCCTTGCTCCATCAGGAGCACTGGTATACCATTGCGGCCACGCTCACGCATATGCTACCAGAGGCGCGGGACGCGCATGCCCTTACTGTCCACCTCACGGAGCGACCAGAGGACCGAGCCACCCTACGTGAGGCTCAAGCGTCTCCAAAGGCCACTCATTGGGAGGCTGCATGCGCCGACATGCTTGCCGCCATTTGGCAACATCACATCTATGATTTCGTCGACCTCCTCCCGGGTCGTAAGGTCATCGACACTAAGTGAGTTCTCCGGCCAAATTGGAAGCCAGACGGGTCCCTGGACAAGTACAAGGCCTTTCTTACAGCCAAGGGACTTGCTTACGTCCCTAGGATCGATGTTCCTGGCGACGACGACACGTCAAGACATTGCGTTCCCCGTCGACCTCCTGGCACAATTCTCTCAAGAGTCGCGTCACCTCAACTTCGAGGCCATGATCGGAGTACTACGCTATGTCGTCTCTACCCCACGATGAGGCCTCATGTTCCGTCGACGGCCGTCCGTTGTGGCGACGGGATACACCAACAGTGACTAGGCCAGCAGTCCGGACAGTAAGAGTTGTACTGGCTGGAACTTTCTTGTTGGCGGAACGGCTATATCCTAGCGTAGCGGCAAGCAAGGCTGCATTACACACAGCACTACTGAGGCTGAGTGTGTGGTCCTTGGTTCTAGCGCTTGTGAGAGCGTGTGGTTACGCCGCCCGTTGTCCGAGTTGCGTCAGTCAGTCCCGTCCATCACACTACACTGTGACAATGGAAGTGCCATGGCCATTGCTGACAATGACGGCGTGCATGACACTCGCACAAAGCACATCAATGTCGAGTATCACTATGTGCGTTCCTTGTTGCATGAAGGCAGCATCAACATTGTAAGGGTTGAGACAACACGACAATTGGCTGACATTTTGACCAAGGCAAAGAAGCGTGACTCGTTCAAGAAGGCTGTGAGGGCGGTCGGTGTGCGTCCGTGAGGTTCTCACTCTCTCCCTGTCCGCTTGGTCTCTGTGCTCTCTACTCGCCTATGTGCACTGCGCCTGTGAGTCAAGGGGGAGTGTTGGTTTTTCACACATCTCTCACTTGTACTCTGTTGCGTCCTCCTGGCTTGTGTACATCGGCATGCAGATGACTGACGTCAAGACACGGCGCTGCTGGAGTGTTGTCTGGTGGAGCCGACGCACGCCGAGGCCTACACGCAGTTTGCTAGAGCCTCCTCCCTCCAACGTGCTCAGCTCCATTTGTAGACCTCCTCGACAGTGGTGTCACTGGTAGTCACTATTGCTACATATGCTGACAGCACGCATCCAAAGCCGTGTCAAACTGCACTGTTGTGTTTGTAGCGGCATATTATGCCTAGGGTCCAAGTTTCATGATTTTTTGGCACTGTTGGTACCGGGGATTAGCATAGACGCTGCCTGGGTTTAGGCAGCCATACCTCCTCAATGTTATTTTTCTAGCTGATTCTGACTGCACGACTGTGTTTGCAGTGTGTCTATTATGGTAGGGTCCAGTTTTCAGGCAGGACGGACGACGCCCGGGTTTTGGGCTGTCCGCCGTCTGGCAGAGCTCACCGAGAAAACCCTGCCTGCCAGAAAATAGGTTTATTTTCTGATTGGCTTAGAAACTGAGTAACAAGCTCTACAGAGCTGGGGAGAGCTAGAATTTAGAGGGGTCTCCCATTGCTTCTTATTTTCACTTCTTAATGAGTTGTTATTCCAGTTTTGAGCTGTTGTCTGGCACTGACATTGGTGCGCGCAGTTCTGAGTAACAAACACAAGAGCTCTAAGACTTAGGCTCTAGTGCAGCAGACTGAGGGGACAGCTTAAGCAACAAGCGTGGGTTCCCGCACACTGCATCAACAATGCTGCTTTCCAAATCTGCTGCTACAGGAGTTTTCTAGCTACAGGAGTTTTCTAGCTATCACCTGGTAGTTAATGCGTCAACACCCGAATCGCCTTTGTCCCCCAGTGTCGTGCTCTGATATCAAGTGTTACACTGAGCGGAACGTATGTGGTTCACAGGGATGAGGTGTGGGACAAAGACGATTTGGGTGTTTGGGACAAATGGGTAATTTATGTTGAGTAGTAAGTCTACTTTGATGACAAGTATCGACTGGGTCGAGGACATATGTACAATGGTGAAAAATGAGAATGAAGCATAAGTTGGGTCATCAGCGTTCAAGCCGAGCGACGCCTGCAAGGTCACATTGTGAGTGATGCATTGGAGAAGCTATGTCGAGAAGTCACGGGACATTGAGAACATTGCAATGCTTCTTTCCAAAATTCGAGCGTCGTTGAGAAGTTGAGCAAATGATACCAAAACATCGATATGGTTTGAGACACAGTCGTCCATCTTTCTGGAAAGGGGTCGAAGTTGTCAAAAAAATTTGGCATTGGAAGTCGGGGCAGCTGGCCAAAGTTGTTGAAGTTTTTTGGCCAAACATACCTCTATGCCCTCTTATCTTCCCCCCATGCACAGACATGTACTGATTAAATAACAATGGCTTCACCTAGGGAGGTGGCGTGCGAGCCCACCATGATTGGTGCCTCTGGCGTCATGAAGCGACTTCTCGACCCAGGAGTGTCGACTGGCACATGCATGGCCATTGCAAGACTTTCCATCTTTGTTGTGGTAGATGCTAGGGCGTTCGTACATTCTCATTGCCATGCCAGGGCACGGCAATGAGAATGTACTTTGGGGGAGTTGCATATTTCCCCGGTGCTGATCCTGAGGGGGCCACCGTACCGGTTTTGGCCGGAACTGGTGAGTAGTGGCCCTTGGTTTAATACCTAGTGGTCGGGCTCCACCCCCGGGTGGCGGCATGGCTCACCCAAGCGTGATGCTTGGTGTGGGTGCGTGCTCACCTGTTCTAACTCTCCCGCTCCCCCTCACTCAAACTATCCTTCTGAATCAACTCTAAGGCAAGCGATTTTACCGCGTCTATGGTGTGCCTCGTGCTATGGTGTCTTCTCTCGCCATATCACACACACTTTCCCCAAGAAGTTACCTAGCAACTACTGGGATCAAAGCCATGGGGTTCCCCCCCTACTGCTCATTGCTCCTGGACCCGTGACCCATTCGCTAGAGGCTCGGCGCCATTGGTAGGCTTGCAGCAGTCTCGCCACTTACCACTACCGACATTCTTTCATCCGTGCATCATCATCACATACCACGTCTCTGGCACACAACAGCTTGTGCCTAGAGGTGGCACAACAATCTACGCCCACCATGTGTCTTTACTGTAGGGGCCACACCGTGTGACCGTTCGCACCCGCAGACGACCGTCCATCTCTCAGCTTCTCACAACATCTTCTCATCCATGACCTTCTACCTTCTCCACAGGTGGACCTGCCATTCTCGTTTTGGCCCCCCACCATACCGCAGCACTCTCTGAGTGCTTGGCCTGCGACTTACGTGCTAGGAGCTCCTAGCTTTTCCCCCAACAGTACCCTGTCGCTACGGCTTACTACCTCTACGCTCAGAGCACTCTGCTCCAACTACCTCTACTGTCTTGCGGCGGTCTGTCACATTACCGTGCCCGTGCATCCTCGCCTCACAGTACCACATGGCAACCAAATCTCTTGGATATGCTCTCAGCCACAGCAGCAGTCATACTGCATTCACCACTGCTTGACGGTCTACCACACGACGAGCTGGACTCCCCTCATACAACCGCACGCCACGCTGATCACGGATGGGAGGATCCAAACCTCCTCGACCCACCTCCTTCAACTGACAACGACACTTCATCGTGGGCCCGTATGCTGGAGAGTTCCTACTGGCGTGACAACATTACTCCATCAGTTGAACGCGAGGAAGAGGAGATTGATAGGCACGTGTATACGGTGGAAGACCTTCCTGCGTCTCCCCCTCTTCGCTCTAACATGCACCCTCCTCGTGATCCACAGTCGTCAAACCCTGCTTCTGCTCCCGATCCCNGACGCAGCTGCAGGTGCCGCATCAACCTTTGTAGCCACTGCCCGTGATTGCACAACCCCTACACAGACAGCGGTGGGACGTGCAACGAAAACCTACACACGCGTAGCAGTATCTCTCACACTACTCGCCGCTGCAGCCGCCAACATAGTCACACAAGTCACGGAAGCAATAGCCTCTGTTGCTACTACAGCATCTTCTGCCGCCGACACAATGGCAGCTGCTGTTGGTTCTGTTCGCGCATCCATCGCAACCACACTCCTGAATCCTACTGGTGCTCCTCGGGAGCTCATCCCTCACATGACTACAGGTGTCCTCGTTGTGTCAGCATCAATAGCAGTGGCGAGAGCCACTGTCACAGGTCTTCTCTACCTCAGTATGGAAGTCGCCGGATGGATGGCTGTTCTCTTCTCCTTGACAGTGGCAGTGTCCCCTCTCTTTGCACTGCTGCCTTGCCACCAGATCCGTGAGCACCCTCTCCCACTTCACATTGCACATTCATTCTCATCTCCTCTGACTACTCTCTCGCTCACCATGCCAGGACCAGAAGAGACAATAAAGGCCCTGCAAGCCACCCTTAGTGAGGCCCAGGCAGCTCGTCGCAAGGCTGAGGCTGAAATGCAACAGGGACGTGAAGCACAGAAAGAGTTAGCCGCCACAGTAGCAACACTAGTCATAGAATGATTACGCACTGTCCCAGGCCTTGCTGTTTTTCTTCCTGCTGATGATTCTGCTTATACTGACTCCTCTGTTCCTCCCAGTGGAGTTGTTCTCTCACTGCTCTTGCTTGGGTCCTTCTTCTTGCAAGGCAGAAGGACTTCGAGACACAACCACCACAGTACCTTCACCTCATGGAAAACACGCTTCGGTGCGTGGACCCAGGGCAAACTGTTGTGGGAGTGTTATTCTCCTCCAAAGCTGCCTTTTGTTCCTCAGCCAGCTGAGGCTGTCCGGGTTGTACACGCGCTCATCAATGCGGGGCCCGAAAGCCTTCTTGATGACATTGGTACGTACAATGCCGACCCTACACTTGGCACATCTGCTGACCCTATAGGTGCCTATGCCCTCATTCGTCGTCGCAAGACTATGACTGGACATTCTGCCTAGCATGCTCTGACTGTACAGTTTAACACACTATAGATGAGGTCAGATGAGACTGCAGACGAGTACTGGACACTCAGTCTGTGTTTGCTGCGTGAGCTGGGCAAAGCAGCTCCTCGTCCTCTGTCCGCTTGTTTGTCCATTGTTTCTGGCCTGATCCCTGAGCTCTCTGATCTCTACCTTCACGTCTCCCAGTCAGAGCTCGAGCGCCTTGTTGCTGCTCTTGTCCCTGTGGACACTCGGCCAGGCATTGGACCCCTCTATGACTCCACTGCTTCGTGCCTCACTGATTGGTGGAATAGTCTGCAAAATAAGCACATGCATCGCACCGCCCTCACTACAGTCACCACCTCCTCGTCCTCCTCGTCTGCTGCCACCTCCTCATCTCTGTCCCTCTCTTCTCCTGCCACAGCTCACTCCACTCAGGCTGCTTCTCGAGGAGGGGGTGGCAGGCCCGGTCGTGGGGGTGGCCGTGGTGGTAAAGGGCGCGAGGGTGGCCAGGGTAGCAGGCCCTCCTCTGGCTCCGTCACCAGCACCGACGTCACCTGCTGGAACTGCAGTGCCACGGGTCACTCTGTGCCCAGATTTCTTGCTCCTCGTGATGACATTTGCATGGCATCCTCCATGCGCACCCATTGGGCGCACACATGTGTGACTTCATCCTCAGCCGCGGCAAAAGTGACAATCTCATCTTCCTCATCCTCTTCCTTTACCTCCACGCTCACCACCACCTCTGCTCCCCATCAACCATCACCGTCACCTGCCAGTCCTTGGGGCTAGATTCCTCCCCTGTCCGGCCTTCCGTACTATGGTCCTCCATTTTTCCACTATGTCGCACCCTCCTGGACGCATGACAATGGTCACGTCTCTAACCGCTCCTCCGATCACTCCTCTGATCACCATGAGGAGGAGCGCATTTTTTAGCGTCGTCTAGCAGAGGACCTTCACCTTCGCTCTCAGGGAGGTGAGAGTGTGAGTGGCCAGTGTAGTGTATCTTTCTGTGAGTCTGATGCCACCCTTCATGGTGTTGCGTCTGGGGGTGTTCAGGGGGCCTTGCCTGATGACTGTGATTGGATTGAAGAGTGGCAGTCTCACACGTTCCCCGCTCGACTTGGTGACACCTCTCCCCATCTTGGTGGCACCGTGGCTATCTGTCTCGTGCTTTCCACCACCCGTGCAG
>SZWC01013430.1:10838-22430 GCA_023375785.1 Penium margaritaceum | reverse complement strand
GCGATCGAAAATGGGAAACAGATGATAGGCTTGTGGAAGTTAGGCGCTGACCAAATTAACTGCACTTCGAACCGCTGACGGTTTGCAGTACATCATGTGTATCTCTTGATGCTTTTGGCTCCAAACTTGTTGTAGGACCTGATATATGAGCTGTGCATGTCCATTGTGGAGATTGCAGAACTTGACTATTGACGAACATTCTGGACTTGGCTCTCGCATCACCTCACAAGCAATTTTGTTTGTTGGGGTTGCTTACATGTGACAATAGCTTGGTCGTCGTGAAAGATGATCTGCAGATCAGCTCATACCAGGATCTACACCCTTGTAATCATTCGCTAACACGTCGGACTGAAACCGTAGGAACCGAGAGATCCTCGATTCGGCTTTCTTAATGGAGAACGTGCGCAAGGGTAATGCTGGCTCCTCGAGGTTGGAGCACCCAGTGGCCAAAACGTGAGGGCTCCTTTTGACTTCAACACACGGCCTGGACAATGTCGCGGCATTGTCACACGAATGACGAAGTATGGTTGGCTGACCCCACTCTTGCCTCGCACATGTCCATCAAAGTGAATTGAGCAAAACAAATCATTCAAGACTACATTTTCCCACAATTTACTATTGACAGGCATAGCCCGCCGACCCAACCGCTGACTTGGTGCGGCCAGAGGGGTGAGTAAACGCAGCTGTGTTGTCCCGGCTGTGTGGTACACTCCGAAAAGGCCCCACATATGTTGGCGAACATGCAAAAGCAGTGGGCTCTCCGGATCAGACAATCCCAGACATATATGACCAATTGCCTCACCCGTGAAACTATGTATCAACAAGTGTATGGGGAAGTGAACAAACTAGTGAATATGGACAGTTCGCAGAATCTACGGAAAAAACACATATAGCCCATTATAGTTTCATTGTATACAAGGAATGTACATCTGGTCTTTGCTCACATGCATCCATGTGGATGTTTTGTGAAAAATGTTTGCATACAGGAATACACTTCTTAATACACTGATCAAAAAGTGCATAAATTTGAGGTGATTAACCATAACTCGTCCCAGAATCCGAACCCGACCACTTTCTAGCTTCATTGAACCCAAATTATAACCAACTGCGGCGGAAGGGCTCCCTTGGCACCTAAACAAGCCCGGGTTCGAATCTAGCCCATGAAGGACATTGGTTTCAATTGAGGGCTCTTTCAGAAAAAAAAATGGAGAGACGAGTGAGGTGGAAAAAATCATATGCAACTGGTTAAAAAAAGAGACAAGAAATTTCATCTCCAATATTCCATGTTTTCCTAATCATACATCTTCATCATCACCAAGGTCTAAAATTTCAGATTTTTCCCTTTTCCCCATTCTAGAAATCATCATCTTCAAGCTCTCAATCTGCACTACACCCCATTATCATGATGCCCTTGTATTTTAAGAAGGCCTTTGCACTATCCCCAAATTTAAGAAGATAAATCATATAATTTTCATGGTTTGAATGTAATGTTCAAGATAAATTTGTCCTATAGTGCATATAATTCAACTAAATAGCCTTCAAAAACTATCATCATTGACCCAAAAAATTAGTTCGTGAAAATCAAAATGGGTTTCTCTCGTAGTCATTCCTTACACGTGCCTGGTTGTCTCGTCCCTTTCAATCTGAACTTATGTTTAAAGCACGTGCTACCAACATTTTGTTACCTCAATTTCGTACAGAAGTTCATAAAGACCGCACGTGAGCATTCTCACAATTAAATTCATGTCCCAATGTGCTCCAACCTCCGAAGTTTCGCGCCATTCAGTGGAGGTCATTTTACAGTCCGACCTTTGGTGTCCTGTTAGAACATCTCAATGAGTTTGACCACTTCACGCATGTTTCCAGAAACTACCGCGGGCCGTATCGATGCCTCCATACTGTTTTGTCGACTTCTCGATGGCACTATACTTTCATAAGGACGTGCCTCAATGTTATTAAACCCCTCAAACTCTTGATGCACTTTCTCAAAGCAACCTCATACAACGCATCATCGAATGCGACACTAAATTTAGTGTCCAACACCCAATTTATGCCTCACTCTTGTCTCTACCGCTCTATGCATGCTCTTTGCAGCTCCACGCTTGTCATTAAAGTACGCTTCCTCCTAATCAAAAGCAGTCTAATTGTCTCAATTCCACAAATTTTCTTCTACTTTGCACCTCTTCCACGTTATGCTTCATGTAATACTTCATACATGAGTGCATCATTGCTTGAAAGGTAACCAATGACTTATCTTCAAGGCATCAACCTCGCACAAGTCTTCGGCGTGCTCTTTGGTCCAAGATAACACTAGAAAGAATGACAACAATGATGAAAGAGTGAGCGCACCCAACCACAAGCAGCAATATTCCGTGAAGACTTTGGTGATGAGGACCAGTAACCCGAAGCACACAACAATCTCCAAGCAAACAAAGCAATGGTAGCATATTCTGCACTAAATGGTGCAACTCCAACAACTTCGAAGGCCAATCCGGTGACGGACCCCTCAATCTCGACAAACATTTTGCCTCCGCACGTGTCTGTCGGGACGATACCAGGCGCGATGGGAGGCACCTCCTGACATGCTCGTAGCAATGAAGACCTATACCGAACATTGTAGCAACTTGAGAGCATAAAGAACCATCTTCTCCAACAACTGATTGTGACTAAAGAAGAGCTTCAGAATACACACACAACAGAGACAATACCCATCAAGGGAACAAACCAACTATGGAGTGAAGCCCAAACCCTAACTATTACCACCGCAATCATTCGATGCTGTAAAATCCAAAGGACCGACAGTTTGGATGCATCTGACGTTATTTGTAGTGTGCTTCACCAATTCCAGAATCAACAATGACAAGTAGAAATATGACGTTGCAACCTCGTTTTTGCATTGCACATCATTATGCTGGTGGTCCGATCTAAAGCCCATCCAATAGTAGCAAGAAATTGGCAAAGTTGGATTAACGGTTCAGGCAATTGCTCTAACACTGCCAAACATAGGTAATCTATCTCTCGAGCACATAAGTATAACATGGCACAATTATTCGACTCCATGGGAAACCTAGATCGACTTTGTACACGCCATCCTCACACATTTATGAAATTTACATGGAAAATCCATGGCTAAAACTCAGCCTTCAACGCTTGCATTAATACCGCTTTTTTACAGAGGTAACTTGATGTTTTCACAATAACATCATTGGCAATAACATTATCCCCAACAAACTTTGTTTCCACAACATCAGCATCAAACATGATATCCAATGGGCAATCGCAATATTTGGCATCCAATGCTACCTAAATGTGAATTATTACAGGAGCTGATTACATCGACAACAACGCTTGGGTACAAGAATCCACTGGCTGGAGATCCCAAAGTCACAATCAATATGATGACAGAAAACGTCTTAGTTGACGGAAATCTCGTCTCCAACAGAGATTGGCACTGTCGATCGATGCAACCAATGGTTGTGCTCGACTTGCAAGAGGCCAGGTCATATATTGCGTGACTGTTTAAAGGAGTAGCAGTAGGCCAAGGGCAAGAATAAACAATGAACATCTTGTCCAGTTGAGAAATAATACACCAACTGATCATCCATCTGTGCAGCTCTCCATGCTACAGGCAATTATTCATGATTTTGCAAAGTTCGACAAGGGACATAAGGATGACCAACCAACGATACCAATACGGGTGGTGCAACCGAGGGATTTAAAAAGTCGCAAAACAGCACTAGCACTACTGGATGGAGGATATTCTCACGGTTAAGCAACGTCATAGTTTGGAAGCTGGGTTCGTAGACCGGACCAGAGGTGTTTGAAAGGCACTAGCGGACGATTGAATATTTGTCCATACATCGAGGTACTATAATGGCAAATTGGAGAACGACGGGATGTAACTTGCCATGGATCTTGTCCAGTCATTTGCTACAACTCATCCTAGACAATATTCCAAGTATCCGTACAATCTACATTGGACTAGAGTAGCAACATTGTCTAAACCAGCATTAATGATAGATTACAACACTGGTCTCTTGTCAAGCGACCCACAACATAACAACGGTTTTGAGTTGTAGTATAGGACAGCTTGGTAGAGGAACAAGAAATCGCAAGCCAAATTACGGATCATACATGTTGGAGTAAAACCAAGCAGTATGTTTGGCTCCAAGGTCAAGTGTGGCTAGTCCACGTTGAGCCAGGGGAAGTAGAGGACATTCCAATAGCAGTAGTAATATCAATGACCGCATCAACCTCAACACATGAAACGTTTGTAGCAATACACGAGGATCTTGAACCACTAATAAAGGATTTTTAAGTGGTTATACTAAAAAAAACTACCTCAAGAATTACCTCCACAACATAGAAAAGATCATTAGGTAGATGCAAAACTAGACGATAGACCGTCGGTGAAGGGAACCTGGCGCATGAGTGGCCACGAGCAGACCAAGCTGAACAAAAGGTTGGATGAGATACTTGGTTGGGGTTCACTCATGCCACCCACATGACCATATGGTGCAGGTATACTCCTGGTGACAAAGGAAACTTGAGAGATGTGGATTTGCATAGATTACAAGGTGTTGAAAAACATCACCATCAGGAACCACCATATGTTGAATTGTTGTAGTGCAAGTACTTTTAGTGTGGAAAATTTTGCCACATCGCGCGCGATTGTTGGAGTGCAAAAAAGGGTGGCGAAAAGGGTAAGAAGCAAGGGAAGGGATAGCAAACCAAAATGGACATAGAGCAGGTAAAAAGGGAATCAAGAAACAAGGAGAGCTGGGATGAAATGGTATTATTCCTGACTCCTCTGTATCCAAACTGTGAATTAACCACCAATGTATACTCCTTCTCGGAAATAGGGGGATCTTCAAGATCAAGGCATGAGAAAGAGGCAATCCATAGTCCTCTTGAAGGTGTGAGTGAAAGGTATAAAGAGAAAGATAGGGAGTCTGATGGATTGTGGCGCAAGCTATAGTTTTGTGAGCTTTGATTGAGTTCTGTACTCAAGAGGAAGAAGCGGATTTCTAAATGAGTGGAAAACACAATGAAGGTGGGATACATGGCCTTTTCTCTCGTTTTTTTCATGGAAACAAATCACACAATGACCGTCTACTGGGTGTTTCTGGTGAAGGATAAAGATGTGATATTTGTTAGTGATTTTCCATTGTCAACTGGGAGGTACGTACCATCTCAGTCAATCTCAGAGACAAGGAGTACCTCCTACCTACATAGTCAGAGGAAGAGGCCACTGAGGAGGTGACCTGTGAGGAGGAAGTACCACGAAGTCGGTGCCTTGCAAGAAGGTGATAATATGCATGATGCTTAGCTTGGTGTGTATCAAGTACATTATTTGGGAATAGGAGCATGCCATTTGTTGTGTTCATGTGAGATGTGGAGGATTATTATAATGAACCAATGGTTGCGGCACCTGACACATTACATATTACTACTTGTAAGCAGCCGCAGGCCCATGGCACTTTTTTTGTGGTACCCAAGGGACTCCATAAGGTGCGTACATAGTTTGAGAATGTGTACCCCTATACCCTCCTAGCAGGTCTGCCACCGCAATGGACCATGGACCATCACATTCATCTCAAACGTTGAGCGTGGCCACTTATTCATACAATGTGCCGCATGAGTGACATGAAAATGCAATAGCTCAAAAAGTAACTAACCAGGACGATGGAACAAGGCCATAATCACACCTCCTTGTCTTAATAAATTGCACATGTGCTATCCACAAAACAAAATTGATGGGGGAAATGCTTATGTGTGTAGAATACCAGGCATTGAATAAGTTGAAGATTAAAATCATGACCTATTTCCACGATCCAAGGAGCTCTTTGGTGAGGAGTGAGCAGCTCAATTCCTCACAAAGATTGGCCTACAATATGGCTTCCACCAGATATGTATTGCAATAGATGGTCTAGAAACGATGGCCTTCCGCACCCGCTATGTCCACCCCGAGTTCCTCGTGAAATCCTCTCAGGTGCACCAATGCACCGGCTGTCCTCATGGCATGGATAAACTTCTTCAGGATTTCTTGGATGAATTCATGGTAGTATACCATGATGACATAAAAATGGCACAGGAGGACAAGAAGCATGCGACAAACGTGCTTGAGATATTGAGGATTTTAGGCAAAGGTTTCAATGTGTGTGTTTTTGGTGGAGATAGTTGAATCTTTGGACACATCATTAGATATGCGTACTGTGCGCGTCATGCAATTGTGGCTGAAGCTACCTAATTTGCTCGATATGCAAGTTATTCTTCGTGTTGACAGATACTATTGTAGGTTCATATTTGGCTATGCAGGACTTCCGGTGCCAACCTCCAACTTCACTCATGAGGAACGTGTATCGAATTGATTATTCAACCAGCAAGAATCCATTGAGGATCTCATAAAGGCTGTGAACTCCATGATGGCCTTGCACTGGGCCGACGACTGCCAAAATTTTGAGATGGAAACGGATGCATCAGACTTGGAAATTGGTGGCATATTTTTGTGAGAATTTGACATCGGTTTGCAATACGTTGCCTACTACTCATGGAGGTTATGTAGAGAAAATATTAACCATGCCATCCATGAAAAGGAGATGCCTATTGTAGTTGCAACCCTCATGAAGTATCACTGCTACTTCAAGCATGGAACCCACTGCCACACGTTAGAATATTACAAGGTGAAGCTGAATCCGAGCCAGTGTCAAGTGTGTTGGGTGGAGTACCTCCATGTACACTTGGACTAAAAGATCATCCACCGACTGGGTCGCATCAACCTAGCCAATGCACTCTCACAGCGATCGGACCTCGAGATGGGGGCTTCATTCCTCACCAACAACAATGATAATTTCCTTGTGAAGTTCCTTGCATAGAGGTATGAGGTGCATGGGGAGTATGAATCTTGAATATATTGACAACAGGTGGTGGTTTCACAGTGCCAAAAGTTTGGCAGCTCATTTTTTAAAGGAGTTCCATGAAAATGGCCTGAGAAGCCACGTTGCCCACCAACAAGAGATCAAAGATGATGGCTCTCTTTTATTGGTGGCCCCCCATAATGTTGAAGGTGGATGAATTTTGCTAGAGTTGTGACGTATCGCAATGTCACAAGGCGCAGTGGGAAAAGGTTCCGGATCTCCTCTAACTCATGCCTATTCCCAAACAGTTGTGTTTTCTGAGGACTTCATCACCAGCATACCAAAGACAGTGGCAGGTCATAATGTGGTGTTGACGGTGGTGAATAATTTGAGAAAAATGTCAAGTTTCATCGCAACACTCAACACAGTGAGCGTGTAGGGCATGGCTTGGCTGTTCATGGGGCACATGATACGCCTCCGTAGTACGCCACAGTCCATTCTAAGCAACCATCACCCACACTTAGAAATAAAGTTCTGGCAAGAAGTCATGCAGTGGCATAGAAGCAGGATACTTCTATCGATCAGTTTTCATGCACAAAATAACAAACGCGTGGAGCGGATAAACCAGAATCAGGAGTAGCTCCTCCATACAGTTGGTGACCCGGACAAGGTGTCATGGGACCAACGGCTACCATTCACGGAATTTTCATGCAACTCTGTCAGTTTTTCCTCCACTGGCAAGGCGTTCTTGTTTTGGTGTACACGACGTTGTCCATTGTACTCCTTGCTTTGCACATTGTGAGCAACCTGCTCGAGGATGTCCACCACTTGTGACTTCAAGAAGATTTAGGAAGCGACATGGCAAGCACCGGCAAAGGTGCAAGAGCAGATAGAACGCAAGAAGATTGCTGACATGTAGACAAAACATTCAATCTGGTGATTGTATTCTTTGCAAAGTTGCACAATGTCAAGCAGCATGGGATCCATTCACAACAGTTGAAACCCTGGTGGTTTCTTCCATTCAAGGTGTTAAAGAAACGGACAACCGCAGTGGTGCGGTTCTCTCTTCTCCCTTCCATGTCTTTCCACAACGTATTCCAGAATTCCAAGATAAGTTCTGTGATGATCTGGTCGAGGATTTTCCTAGCTGCAGATCCAAGCCTCCCCCACCGGTGATCATTGAGGATGAGCAAGAGTTTGAGGTGGAGCCCATCCTTCACTGTTGACACAAGAACCTAGTCAAGTGGAAAAGCTATGAAATGTTCCATTGTCCACTGGAACGTGTTCACAATCTCACTATTGGTGGGGTGAATTCTATCTTCCAAGAGTGCCACAGACAAGCTGAGATGACTCATTTTAAAGGGGACAGAGTGTAAGAGTGACAATTCCTACAACAATTATCACAACTTGAGACTTAATTCAACGTACAATCTGAGTTTGGACCTGGAATGTACCAGAAAAATCATTCAATATTGGTCCAGTAATGGGGTCAATCAACAAAGGTTGAGGAAGTTATGCCTGGCCAAAGGTTGGACCAATCGAGGGGAAATCAGGTGACGTGAATTCATCCCCAAGAACCAGGGCTTGACCCTTGGAAGAACCAACAAGGCCGAAGCATGCCTTGGTGGCCGGTAGTTAAACACATTAAAAAAAAAACATTGAGGACCAAAAGCACTTCGTAACGGTGCCCCAATGTGATATCTTGATCCAGGGAGTTTTGAGCGGTTGTCATTGCCACTAGTTGTGCTGCTTGTGACAGATTTCTATGGTTCAAAAAAACAGCTATACCTGGGCCGTTCCTCCGTGGGATGATACTATCCCTGGTAAATTTTCAAACTGGGAAGATGATTTGCATGATGCTAAGGCAATAGTGCGCATTTATGCCTAAACAAAGCCGCAAGTAGTCTTAAAACCTTCTATTACCTAAGCTGTATCATCATGTACATATAGTCTAGTATGTTGACACTCCAATAACAAGTACAGTTTTCTCCAACAGTGGGGCCAGCAACGGCAAGATTAGGATAAAAACCACAGCCAGGATTGCTCATTTTGAGGATGTACGAGAGTCCACACCTTGGTACATGTGTGGTATTTTGAACTATAGAATTTGGCAATGAGCAAGAATTGTTTGTGTATTTTCTTTCATAATGTCTTATTCGTGTATACAATGCACCAATGATTTTGTTGGCTAAGGTGATTTTCTTATGGAGCCATGAGTTTCCACTTGAAAAAAAAATTACCATCCATATCTGCCACGTGACATGTTTTCACGGGCACACGTGTCAGCAAAATCAGTGATACCCTAGTACCAGATAAATATGTGATTTCAAGTCATTCATGGGTTGCACACTTCATTCATTCATTTTTCTAGTCAAACCTGTGTATTTGATTTTGTTTTCACTTTGGTAATTTTGCAGGGATGGAGCAGGTCTTGCTTGGGTATTCCACTGACTTTGGTCATTTGAACGGGCAAGTCGCATGACCAATGTTTGTGCATGAACTTTGGGCTACGCTCTAGATCTCGTTGTGTCAGTGTATTGTGACCCAACGAAGCAAAAATGTTGTACGAAGGTTGACAACGAATTGCCGTAGGTGTCGCATTGCAATAGATGTGGTTGGCACTTTCACTTCTCGCTACGTCGCAGCCAACCGTGTCACCATGTCTTGCCTCAACCACTTCTTCACAAAAATGTTACAAGAGGAGCATCAGGACAATGCCGCTCCTGCACTCACTGGTCTGAAGCTAGTAGCTTGCCCTTGTTGCGGCCCCGGACGTCCTCGTCCTCCACCCATTGGTGGCCATGTTGGTGTCTACGGTGCCTTTCAGATAATCCACTAGTCCTGGGTCCAAACACACCTCCATTCACAAAAAGATCCAGCGCAAGCGTCAGCGTGTTGTCCTATTTGACGCATTGCATAACGAAAAAGAAGACACCGGTGTGCATGCACAACCTGAATCTGGCACCGTGGTTGACGATCACGGTGGGCACGCAGACAAAGAAGATGGGGAGACAGCAATTTTGGACGGCATCTATGAAAACGTGCATGCAGTGCTTCTGGTATCTGGCCAAGCAAGACGCCACCGAGAAGCAGATTGTTGCGCAGCTCATCGCTGAGTTGGAAGTTGACAAAGATGATGCCACTGGTTGTGATATTGAAAACTGCAATGAAACTGCACTGCAACTCACCAAGTTCATGTCATTGTCATCCTTTCTCAACAACATGAGGCGGAAAAAGAGGGGCGTACATGGACTGGTTCAGCCTTGGTCATGTCCCTATCATCCATGCTACTGTCATGCATCATGACAGATCATTCAACAAAGCCATAATTTTTCTACGCTATACGCATTGCACTCCCATTTCACCATCCACGTATGAAAAGCTGAAATACAATAACGTCAAAGGCTGGTACAAACCATGCGGTATAGTGTTGAAGCTGCGCTACGCTCTCGCACTTGTCGTTGGTGATAACAAGCCAAAGGAAGAAGCTGGATACAATTCTCTATGCATCCAAGGAAGCCAAGGGAAGAAGGATTTATTTACCGACCACCATGCACCGAAACGAGATGTAATACATGCACTTAAGCGATGTGTGAGAGGAGGTTCCTGCAGTGTATCGCCACAATCTTTGAGGTGGTCCACGCGGTCATGGACAAGCGTTGCATTGATGAGCTAGACGGCAAGCCGACGACGAACCTGTTCAGCTGAAGTGGGTGTCACAAATATTTCTTTGACAAACTACAGTGGGCATGGAACTGCGGGACAATGGCCTCATAGAAGCTCCCTCCTGATTGGGAGCTTTGCGCACTGCCTTCTACGTCAGAGTGCATGCTATCCTGCCAAACTTTGTGGTGAATACCAATCATACCAGCGTCCACCTCATCCCGACGCCTTGCTACGTGTACACACCAAAAGGCACGGATGAATTCAAGGTGAGCAAGGAGGAGGAAAAGAGGCAGGTGACCTGCCCCACTACATGTGCGATGGATGATGGCCTTTGGCCATTCCAGGTCATTTGGACTTGCAAAACATCCGCTTGGCATCTCACTGGCGTCAACACAAAAACCGCACGCTGGAACAAGCCAGTGGTACTTTACGTACACGGTCAACCACTGGGCAAGTGTTAAGACAACAAAGTAGTGGTTCTGCATGGTGCTAGATTCCTACTTCGTCTACATGTGTGTGGATCATGAGCTCGACACAGTGAAAAAAGCTTTAACTTGTGCTTGACGCATGGCGGCCGCAGGCGTCGGACGACTTCCGCACATGGGTGCTCAGACGCATCTTCTGGGTATACCTTCTCTACATTCATACAGGGTGCACCACCAAGCTGTCGCCATGCAACATTTGCTTGTAAAAGCCTTTCAAGGGGGAAGTGTCCAGAGGTTACGCGAAATGGGTGGGAGAAAGTTGAAGGACACGGAGCACGTCAACTTGGGATGCGTACCATCAAGGACAAATCTGTTCGATGGATGATGAAGGGTTGGGCACATCTCCCAAGGAGTCCATAAATTGTAAACAATGCACGGAGGCAGGGTCGGTGGGACAAGTGTCTGGATGCCAACTTCCAGCGGATGGCATCAAGCGACATGATGAACTACATGACCGATTCTGGCCAACAGGGGTACGAGGATAATAATCGTGTGGATTAAGGTTCTTGTACATTGTTCTCTAAACAATCTCTGCTTTTTACACTTTGCATGAGTCTCTCTCTCTCTCTCTCTCTCTCTCTCTC
>SZWC01013429.1:19331-30734 GCA_023375785.1 Penium margaritaceum | reverse complement strand
AGAGGGTGGTACGGAGGTCACGGCGCTGAAAAGAACAAAAGAAGGCGCACAGCTTCCACCGGCCTGCACTGAGAGCACGCGGCGGACGGTAGAGTCGCTCAGCTGACGAAGCGCCTTCCAGCACCGGCAGCACGACTGCGGCTGCGTGTCCACAGGTTGGATCCTGGGGCGGTGGAGACAGTTTGCATGCCTCAGAATACAACAGATAACATGATGATGCTGCTGCCGCTGGCGCTGAACGGGCGCCGCACCCACGGCGAAGATACCAGAGGTAAGGGGCGACCAAGTTCGGCTAGCCACGACAGTAACCCAAGGCTGTCAGCGTGCAAGGCACGGCAAACCACGCAGAGCTGAATCGGGAGAAGCACATGTTCGCGTGCATGCTCCTGCTCCACCGAACGGAAGTTGCACACGCGGGCGAGTGAAGCGACCTAGGAACTCGACCCTGCAAGCGGTCCACCTGTTAGCTGTCGGGTGGCATGTACCAACTGAAAACGCATTGAGTCGAGTAACCATGAATGCTGGCTGCCGTCCGCCATGCCACGACAGCACGAGAGCAATGTGATCATTAAGACTCTGAGCTCCATTTCCGCTAGGGCAAATCGAGTGTAGACAACAGTAAATGAAATAACTTAAGCTCACAGCCATGATTGAAATCTACTCTCCGGATATACATTACTTTATTCCCCCTATGCATATCTAGCTCACTTATTTGCATGAATCAGAAACTTAAATGTTCTCTCTCTTTCCACTGTTATCACATTACAAAAAATCCCTATTAATTTTATAGCCATGTTGGAAATCTACCATCAGATTCGATAACCTTTGTGACATGAGAAATCTATCCAAAAAGCTCTTACAATTACAGGCGAAGTAAAAAACATGTGGGATGACCCAAAACTCTGCTGATCTGAATATCAATGGGGAAAAAATTGCAACATAATTCAACTTTAAGTTTTGATCTCGCTTTGTTTTTTCAGAAAATATTATTATATCATAAAGAGTTCTCTTTGGCCATATGAGAAAGGTGGGAAGATGAAGAATGAAACCATTGAATAGTTGCTCATAACAATACACTAGTGATTCAAAAAAGGAAGATATCAGGAATTAAAATTAATTCACTTGAGAAACTTTTCCTTCACATAAGGGATGTAAAAAATTCGATCAAAAACTAAAACATCCCTTTCTGGTGAATGATATTTTTACACTATTTCAAAAACCAAATATGTGACAAACGCATGCTCCTATGAAATGGAAAATTACTTACAACACCTTATTCCCTTCTTTTTTGTTACTTCACATATCTAAATTTCTCTTCATCTTTTACAATAAGAGATTGCTTGCAATAAGCTCTCATTTTTACAAATCGAACGTGGATTCTTTTCATCCGAGACTTCTTATAGTGAGTTTCACGATTTTTAGTTTCCTCCCAGACCCAAGGAACTAAACTTATTTCAATCGCATTTCATATCAAAGATAAAATGATTTTAACACAATCAAAAGGTTATCATGTAGATGCTGTGATTCCAATCCTGAAGAGGCCCAACACAAATCCAATTTCAGTAAAACCCCGACCACATGGAATCATCAAATCCTTAAACTTCCATCAAACATTAAAAAAGCCTATCAATGAAGTAATAAAACAGAAAAATACCATAACCGCAAGGATAGTATTAAAGTCCAAATGCTAACAATTTTTACCCTCCACTACAAGGTATTACACATCTCGCACATTTGACTACACAACATAACATAAACATTTAATTTCTTAATGTGTATTCTAAGAAATCTAAGATGAAAGGAAATTTTGTACATCATCCATGTGCCGTCCATTCTAATACGTTTCACACCAATGTGTCTACAATTGAGAATAATAAAGGCACAAGTGGTTCTTAAGTTTGAAGAAACATTGTATTCATGACCATGTATGGGACCATCCTCCACTTTTGGCCCACTGTCAAACATGTTTCGTATTCATCAATACCTGATTATGTGGAATGGATGATTTCACACCTAAAAGAAGATTTCCTCAAAGGGCATGAGCATAAGTGAATGTTCTTCATATTCCATCAATTCAAGTCTACGTACAAAAACCATGAAAGGGTTTTCAACACCACTGTCAAAAAATAAAATTAAACCAAAACACATATTAGGCAACGAATACATACCTTTTCTAGCAATAAAGACAAAGACATTAAGAACATAGATATAAAATCACTTCAATTAATGATTTGTATTGATTTCCCTTCATATTTTACGTATTTTATACTAGTAACTACTACATGAGATTTTCACCCAGCATGGAAAGTTACTTCATGTAATTTTCCACAATACACACAAATTATGAAGCAGGAAGTAATCCTACTAGTTGTGTTAAGGACGAAGAAGTTTACATAACTTTGGATTTTGTAAGCACAATGTTGAAACCATGGTTGACAAGACCAAGTAATAAAGGATGGAAGGCTCAATTTTACAAGGTTCATTTCAAATAGTGTAAAGACATTAACAAGTTCTTCTATTTCATAGACAAACTCAAGGGGCAGTGATAACATCATCACAAACATAGGAAGTATAATCATGCAATAGAAATGGGGATTAAACAAACCCTCCTTCATATGGAATCCTCTACGTAGAGTGCTTAAACAACTAGAATCGATATGACCTCTACCTACAATGTATGCACTAGGACCTCCAAGACAGCTAGGACCGCCACCTATGTTTTTGGCTTAATAATCTATGGCAAGAACAAAAAAGGGTGTGGAAGTCGCCACTTCCAACAGCTGAGAATAATGTAATGACTCTTTGTATTCTAATTCCACCACCTCAACAAACTAGCCTCATGAATTTTCTCACAAATCCACATTCATTAGAGTTTCTCCTTTGTCCACCTACCCTACTGATTATTTAATTCGATATTAAATTTTTTTACGGTCGTTGATTTTGAACAAATTTCTTTTTTCGAAAAATTGATTAGAATCACCAAAAACATCTTTGTCAAATTTCAAAAGACATTAACTCATGAAAAAACATTGTTCGAAACGAGGTTGAAACCAAGTCTCTTATCGTCTTGTACATTGTTGTGTCCTCTTTTTCCCAGGGGGTATGCGTACATGTCAAGGAACATTTGGCATGTACAGTTTTGCACCAGAAAAAAGGCATTGTGCGTGTAGAAGCTAGAGGAAACAAGCTTTGAAAAACGCAATACCTTTTCTGAACATGAATCACACTAATGATCTGAACCATTGGATCACCAGTGTCAGTCAAGTTTGGCCGAAAACAAGGCGAGGAACTACCATTTCATTCAAACTTGGATGACTTGACCACACCAGTACAGCGCGCATGATTTTCAAAGTTTGAAGTGAAGAAGTAAAGTGCGGTAGGCTGAGATGAGCACATCCAATCGTCGAATTTAAGGATCAGCATTTCAGTTTTGACGAATTTCAAAGAATCACCAAAATTATTGTGCCCGAAAACGTTTTGAACGAATTTAACAATCACTAAACTACTAAAATCTCAAAAATCGAATTCAATAATCTGTCGGGTAATAAGCATGCAAACACTACTAGATTGACTATGTATGTTTTCCTCATACATTCAATTCGATTACTAGATGGGAGGGATTAGCTAATAACCAAGCCTCATGAATACAACTCGGCATAAGTGGTTGAACTCGAACACAATCTATGGTAGAGGTTCTAGGGGTGCAGTACAAATTAAATCCATGTAACAAATTCTACATGTTATGAATGTAGGTCATCAACGTTGAACGTATAGGCCTAGTTAAGTAAGTTCTTATCTTTTGTAAATGAAAAATGCTACGAAATAAAACTGAATTTCCTCTAGCCCCTGGTATAAAACACCTTATGTTGGCCAATTTGCGTTCATTGAATGAAACTGCTATACGTTCATTCTTCCAAGTGGCGCTTAAAACATAGGTTTCATTATTGAATGTGCTTGCCCCATGAAAATCTAAGGCATTGGTTCTTGAGGAGATTGTTCAAATGGTGCCATCATGGGCATCCAAATCAAGCCTCTTGTCGTTGGGCTTGAAGAAGTCATCAAACACTTCAAAACCACGTGGGGTTAGATATATTGTAAATGATAGATTCACTAATGCATTTATTTTGAGGTATTTTTGGATTTTGGGTATGATAGCATTACAATTTTTCTTTAGTTGACACACACAAATCGTGATTTGGAGCATTGTACAAGAAATCAAAGAATTTAAAATGATTGACACGGAAAACTCCTACAGGGATTTTTCCTTTTTGTTTGCATGTTGAATGCTTTAATAGAGTCCTCATGCATATATTCACGACCATAACGTGTAAATAGTTTCATTCTCCACAATGAATTTTGCTATTGCGGTTGTATAACAAAGACGCTATGACAAACAAGGCAGGATACAGGCAATAAATGTGCATTTAGGAGGTCACCTAAGTCATACACAACTTAATAAGATCATTTTTTCATCATCACCAATGCTATGAGGTGCAAGTTTAAATTAGTTGCAGAGTCAAAAGAAACTGACATTCAGAACAAAGCTTCTCTCCAACCCATTGGGATAGCTACAACTCCATAACCCACAACCGAGAATTCATCCATTACGACCACTATGACCAATTAACAATGCTACATCCGTGCCAAGGTAAACCAACCCAAGATTTGTTTTGGAAGCTTGAGGTAAGTTCCACTTCTAGTAACAAAGTGGTGACTTCAAGTGACTACTATCATCTATTACTACCAACTCATAAAGTGAAGCTCCTCACGTGTTGACTAAATTTAAATTTAGTTGAATTCTCCTCCCATCCAGCAATCAAATCAATGTTAGCAGCTTGCCTAGAATGTGCATCAAATTCCTCATGATCTATCAACCTACATGACATGTTTAGACTTGTGCTACAAGGTTAGATGCCTACCAAACAGTTACACCTAATGTGGGCCAAGATGAGAGATAGAAAACCATGTTGTACACATCCTATTGTGTGTATTTTACATAACAGAATTTTTTGTGTTTTTTCCTTTCCATATGAAAATGAAGGACTATCAACCTACATGACACTCCCAGACTCTTCTTACAAGACAAGACACCTGAGACGACTTTACCCGCAATGTTTCTCAGGAGTATTGTCATCATTTTTCTCTACATATGATTGAATGAGGCTTGTTCAAATCATCTTTACGCTTGTATTGTCATCATTCAATGATGGATGAAATAAAACGTCTCTTAAGGTAATGCATGGCTTCTACATCTTATCTTTTCATGTTCATTTCAAGTTCTAATGGGCACATCAAAATCTTAACATCACATCAAACCTATTGGAATTGGAGCAAGAAATGTCTTGAGCTAGAAACTAATTAATCATAAATAATAATAGATGGAGACACTCTCCACCATCTGTCTACAAGGGAATGGTGGTAGTAATGTAATCACGGCTACCTTTCAACTCAAACTACAATTTGCAAAAAGTTAATGCTTACATGACTCCCATGAAGCTATATATTTAAGATGAAAACTCTCCAATTGAAAATTCGTTACTCCTTTATTTGTTTCACATGGGCCAAGAATAGCAATGCCATGATACAAACCACATAGCACTTCAATCAAAAAGCCCCAACCGTTTGTTGAAAACGCATACTAGCTACTAAAACAAGAAGCAATGGCACGACAATCTATGGAGTAGGAAAGGGAGGCATAAAGATAACAAATGAGAGATCAATAACTCCCTTGATAGTAAGAGCAAATCACCAAATCTCATCAAGTTTCACACACAAAACGGTTGAAGTAGTCATATGCAACCTTAACATCACGAATGCACAACAACTTGTACTCTATCAACAACACCAACAAGATATGCATGAATAGATGGTGCATCAAGTTAAAAAAAAACTACCAGAACAATAGTATTTGATGTAGTAGAAACAACATTGACAAGAACTATCTTCCCATCTTTGTACATTAAGTCCTTCACTACTGGTGCAACAAGAAATATTCAACAAGTTCAATTGCACATTTTTCATGTAAGGGAGCGCCACAACCATTTATGGTACATCCACAATGTGTGCCTATGGTGCGACCTATGGCACCATAACAATGTGTTGTTTGAACACCCATGACATAATCATATAGCTTTAATTTTTGGTAGTAGAAAGCATGTCAAAAGATAAATCATTTCAATTCTTACTCAGATAGTGGTTCCTCGTGCGTTCTTCATTAGAAACAGTAGAAGGAGTCCCATCAATGTGATTTGAGAAATGATTGCCCAAAATAGCGGCTTCTTTCCAACTAGATAACAAAAAGTTTGGCTAATGGATAAATTTACACTCAATTACCCTTAACGTATACACTTAGGAATTCGTTTATCAAAAAGGTTGTTCTTGTATGCAAGCATTTCTCACAAACAATTGACCATGAGTTTATGTGCTTCAACCCCATATTGACATTCATGATCTAGGTAGTAAACTAGTATTACTTACATGTATTATGCTACTTTTTTTTTAAAATTCCATGTTCACAAATATGTTCTCCTTCCAATACACATGTCAATTCATTGTTTTAGGGGTGAGGTGGTTGGTCATGTATGCAAATGCGTTGTCCTTTTTTGTACGACACTACATGTCTAAGTACTCCACGATAAAGTCCAACCTCCTACCTAGGCTATGGCATATCAACCTTAATAGCTTGGAAAATGAACGAGCACCACTACATAAAAGTGAAGTCTTAAGATTTTCAACGTGTAATAAATGCTCCAATGTTAAAACCTATGTTTTCAACTTTCCTCCAAAGTGGGTTGACCTACGCTTATGGGAATGTAAGGCATGTGCTAAGGTGCAAGAAAATGTTTGAGTTGACGGAGGCAAACAAATGCAAGACATTGCTCACAAAAGAATGGACTACAAGCTTGTAAGGATCAAGAATAAGATGCTTACACATTTNATTGACAAGAACTATCTTCCCATCTTTGTACATTAAGTCCTTCACTACTGGTGCAACAAGAAATATTCAACAAGTTCAATTGCACATTTTTCATGTAAGGGAGCGCCACAACCATTTATGGTACATCCACAATGTGTGCCTATGGTGCGACCTATGGCACCATAACAATGTGTTGTTTGAACACCCATGACATAATCATATAGCTTTAATTTTTGGTATTAGAAAGCATGTCAAAAGCTAAATCATTTCAATTCTTACTCAGATAGTGGTTCCTCGTGCGTTCTTCATTAGAAACAGTAGAAGGAGTCCCATCAATGTGATTTGAGAAATGATTGCCCAAAATAGCGGCTTCTTTCCAACTAGATAACAAAAAGTTTGGCTAATGGATAAATTTACACTCAATTACCCTTAACGTATACACTTAGGAATTCGTTTATCAAAAAGGTTGTTCTTGTATGCAAGCATTTCTCACAGACAATTGACCATGAGTTTATGTGCTTCAACCCCATATTGACATTCATGATCTAGGTAGTAAACTAGTATTACTTACATGTATTATGCTACTTTTTTTTTTCTAATTCCATGTTCACAGATATGTTCTCCTTCCAATACACATGTCAATTCATTGTTTTAGGCGTGAGGTGGTTGGTCATGTATGCAAATGCGTTGTCCTTTTTTGTACGACACTACATGTTTAAGTACTCCACGATAAAGTCCAACCTCCTACCTAGGCTATGGCATATCAACCTTAATAGCTTGGAAAATGAACGAGCACCACTACATAAAAGTGAAGTCTTAAGATTTTCAACGTGTAATAAATGCTCCAATGTTAAAACCTATGTTTTCAACTATCCTCCAAAGTGGGTTGACCTACGCTTATGGGAATGTAAGGCATGTGCTAAGGTGCAAGAAAATGTTTGAGTTGACGGAGGCAAACAAATGCAAGACATTGCTCACAAAAGAATGGACTACAAGCTTGTAAGGATCAAGAATAAGATGCTTACACATTTGTTTCTACAAGAAAGGCATAGTCAAAATTTCTCATCCATTATGAAAGATTAAAACAAGATGAAATCAGAAGAATCTTGGGTCCTTTCTTGAACTTCTCCATAGTGTACTGTCTGCAAATGAACCACTCAAACCGATGGGTTCCATATCACAATAAAATATTCCTCTTGCTATTGTTACTTTTCAAGTGAGGCAAGCAAAAACAGGTTAGAAAACAAGGGGGACAGGTAGAGAGGCCAAGTAGGAGGAGTGAAGCGCTTTATTCCAAAACATTTGATCAATCACTCATTCCTCAAGCTACACACAAACATTGTAACAATACAATCTAAGGAACCTTCCATCTAGGAAAAATACCTACACAATACTGTCAAGGTAAGAGCTTCATCGTGAGCACATGTACATGAAAGTGATACAAGACCCAGCATTGTGCATTGGACCATCTCATGACTTGGAGCTCAAGTGACTTGTTGAAGATGATGTTGAGTTAACGAAGGAATATTGACAAAGAAGTACCAGTGAAACGAGTATGAAAAAATCTTACTTTGTACCTCACAAAGAGTTCTAAATGTAAAATCAATAGCATAAGTGAAAGTAATGACCTACGCGCATAACCTTTGTGAGAACATCAAAATCTTGCAAGAGTGGCCTACAAACGTTTATGTCAACAACAAATTCCCATACCACCTTAATGAATCCTAATGTTCAAGGAAAAACAAAACACATTGAAAATTGTGGAAACTGGATCCAATGAAAGGTTTTATTTGGTAACGTGCAACTCTTTCATGTGCATGGTATGGAGTAAGCAGTGCGTTGAATTACCAAAATGATGCTTACAAAAAGATTCAAAAGGTTTGTAGTAGAATATTTCTCACTTTAAACACTCTCTCAAGATGGAAAAAGCACACCCAATTCTCAAACATGTAATTTTTGAATTTAAAAGGTTGATGGGGTGTATTGTAGTGATTTCTATGCATGTTTTCTTGTCAACATGAAGAAGTAAGTCTTTAATGCAAAGGATCATGTGAACAATATCTATTGCATAAACAAGAAGGACGATCATGTGTGATATCTTCATTACTTGATTGTTTTTCAATGTAGGTATGCACAATAGGGTACTCAATAAGATTGATTTTAGGTGGGAAGACTAAAAACTGGATGGTGGGGACTATTGTGTATATGCATCTACATGAGAAAGACTTATTAGCTTGATATGATACCTTTATTCAAGACCAATTTGCATCATTTGCTGCATGCATTACACAAAACTGCATCTGAACGTTCATGCAAGATTCATTAGAATTTGTGAAGCCTAGAGGCAATATTACTCTATGTCAGTAATCATTGCCACAACTTAATCAAAAGAGCAAATGGAGGGATGACTATTTGCATGAAGCTGCATACGCAATGAACCTTCCCACGTACAGCTAATATCCTCAATTCGTTTCGATGTTCCATAAATTACCAGTCACCTATTATAAAAGTCACCTACCAGTCACCTACCATTTATCATTTTTTAACTCTTTCATTTACAAAAAACTCCACCTACATTCAGCCAGAACAGCCTCTACTTATTCTAGAAATCACATAAGATTATAAATTGAGTTACACATTTCTTAAGACCCAAGCAGGCATGGAAGGGGTTCACAAGTGTGGGTAGGAGGACATCCTTGAGAACTTAATAGCTTTAATACATCGTTGTGGTGTTTAGACTTTGTCTATGAATTCAGCTATCTAGTTGGAGTTGACTTGTCAAACATGGCCAACTATGGGCTAGGAGCTATGGTTATGAGTTAGATTTTGTGCTTGGTTTGAGGTTGAATATTTTTGTTTTTTGTTGTATCTTGTATTCTCATTGTCCATCAACTATAATCATTTTTTCATGTATCATTTCCTTTTGTACTTTTTATATCAACCTACAGTTGTAGTAAGCATAATCGTCCCAATAACAAGGTGCCTAGCCCTTTCAGAAATAAAAAAACAAGAACCCCTTATTCATTTTGAGATGACATACTACCATTGTCTTCTCTTCACAACTCAAGTTTATCTATGCAAGACAAATACTTGGATAGAGAATACCGTTACGGGGGCTAGTGAGTCAACATCTCCCTTTTCTTTAAACTATTGTGAAAAACTATGAGTTGCCATCATTATGTGTGTAGTTGATAACTCACTCTTCCATGCATTCCTTGCATACTTGCGCTTGCTTCTTCCACCTTTCATTGAATCTTCATAAGAGATCATTTTGAGAAAAAAACATAATCTCAAAGAATTCAGTGTTGGAATATTTTCTTGGCGAGACTCTCGACTTTAGAACGTTTGAAGTTTCATCAATGAGATTTTTAAGACTTGCTCTTACTAAATCTTTACCAAGTTTGATCTTGTTTTGGTTTTTGAACTCCTAGTAGCCCTTTTTCATCTTCTGAATCCACTACAACTCAGAAATACGTAAGATCAAGAAGCAAGTTGATCTGGTTAAAATTCAAATCACTCAAGGTCTGTGCCTTTTGATCATATATTGCAGCTAATAAAAGCAAGGAACAAAGACAGGGGTTTCACATGTCGACATTCCCCTTTAGTGTCTACGTGTAGTCTCTTGACACGTTCACTGGACATAAATGTGTGGCAACATCCCAATTACACCTTTTTCTCAAGCAACAACCATGCATAACACTACGTTGTAGTTTTATCTGCAAGATTTATACGATGCAATATGTAAACATGAGTCCACACATTACTTGTAGTTGCTCCTCCTCACTTGTGCTANTTAAAAGGTTGATGGGGTGTATTGTAGTGATTTCTATGCATGTTTTCTTGTCAACATGAAGAAGTAAGTCTTTAATGCAAAGGATCATGTGAACAATATCTATTGCATAAACAAGAAGGACGATCATGTGTGATATCTTCATTACTTGATTGTTTTTCAATGTAGGTATGCACAATAGGGTACTCAATAAGATTGATTTTAGGTGGGAAGACTAAAAACTGGATGGTGGGGACTATTGTGTATATGCATCTACATGAGAAAGACTTATTAGCTTGATATGATACCTTTATTCAAGACCAATTTGCATCATTTGCTGCATGCATTACACAAAACTGCATCTGAACGTTCATGCAAGATTCATTAGAATTTGTGAAGCCTAGAGGCAATATTACTCTATGTCAGTAATCATTGCCACAACTTAATCAAAAGAGCAAATGGAGGGATGACTATTTGCATGAAGCTGCATACGCAATGAACCTTCCCACGTACAGCTAATATCCTCAATTCGTTTCGATGTTCCATAAATTACCAGTCACCTATTATAAAAGTCACCTACCAGTCACCTACCATTTATCATTTTTTAACTCTTTCATTTACAAAAAACTCCACCTACATTCAGCCAGAACAGCCTCTACTTATTCTAGAAATCACATAAGATTATAAATTGAGTTACACATTTCTTAAGACCCAAGCA
>SZWC01013429.1:3361-19115 GCA_023375785.1 Penium margaritaceum | reverse complement strand
TTGTATCTTGTATTCTCATTGTCCATCAACTATAATCATTTTTTCATGTATCATTTCCTTTTGTACTTTTTATATCAACCTACAGTTGTAGTAAGCATAATCGTCCCAATAACAAGGTGCCTAGCCCTTTCAGAAATAAAAAAACAAGAACCCCTTATTCATTTTGAGATGACATACTACCATTGTCTTCTCTTCACAACTCAAGTTTATCTATGCAAGACAAATACTTGGATAGAGAATACCGTTACGGGGGCTAGTGAGTCAACATCTCCCTTTTCTTTAAACTATTGTGAAAAACTATGAGTTGCCATCATTATGTGTGTAGTTGATAACTCACTCTTCCATGCATTCCTTGCATACTTGCGCTTGCTTCTTCCACCTTTCATTGAATCTTCATAAGAGATCATTTTGAGAAAAAAACATAATCTCAAAGAATTCAGTGTTGGAATATTTTCTTGGCGAGACTCTCGACTTTAGAACATTTGAAGTTTCATCAATGAGATTTTTAAGACTTGCTCTTACTAAATCTTTACCAAGTTTGATCTTGTTTTGGTTTTTGAACTCCTAGTAGCCCTTTTTCATCTTCTGAATCCACTACAACTCAGAAATACGTAAGATCAAGAAGCAAGTTGATCTGGTTAAAATTCAAATCACTCAAGGTCTGTGCCTTTTGATCATATATTGCAGCTAATAAAAGCAAGGAACAAAGACAGGGGTTTCACATGTCGACATTCCCCTTTAGTGTCTACGTGTAGTCTCTTGACACGTTCACTGGACATAAATGTGTGGCAACATCCCAATTACACCTTTTTCTCAAGCAACAACCATGCATAACACTACGTTGTAGTTTTATCTGCAAGATTTATACGATGCAATATGTAAACATGAGTCCACACATTACTTGTAGTTGCTCCTCCTCACTTGTGCTACTAATTCTAGTTGTTACTCCATGCTACCACTACTCCTTTTGTTGTCCTGGCAGACTTTACTTAAGTCAAGATTCTTGCAAGTCCCCATATGTAAATCTTTTAGACATGAGGAGATTTTCACATTGAATTAATGCATATTTTTCAAAGGGTTTGAGTTTTTACTAACTTTGAAAAACAATTGCTAAATGCCTCTTGTTTCCATGGTGTTATTTGATTCATTGTTCTACTAAAGAAGCCCTAAATCCTTTGGATAGCATGGATAAAGTTTCAAGTTGTTGCATGGAGCATGATATTCTTTGTTTCATTGCTCCATTTCTTTTGCACGCATATGTTCTACATTCGATACCATGCCTACTCCATGCATCAATCAGAATCTAGATGAACGACCTTCTTTGTTTACCAAAAAGGCCCCTTTATTGGTGTGCTGATGAAGTAAGTTCATGTCAATGAAAACTTTGATGATATCAAGTGCATCTTGGAGGTTTTGATATTAAAGGAGTTTTGGTTGTATTTCACATTTGAACTAATTCAAAGCAAGGAAGAGTATTTTTATTAGCTTGAAAATGGACAAGATAGTTCTTGAAATTCATGGCTACAACCTCTTTTGTGTGACTATGGTGTTCATATGGCTCTTCATACCATCCAATATTTTTTTTCATAACACATCATGTCTTATAATTGGTCTTTGAGTAACATTCGTTGCAAAAAAAATGTGTTAGAGCATCCTTAATGCATGTTAAAGGATGTCTTTCCCCTTAAAGCTTGCTTCCTTATACTCTTCTGATGGGTCAAACATTTTCTTAAATAGATTTAAAAACATTCTCCCTCTCATCCTGATGATTAAAGTATCTTTTTCCTGTATTCAACGTGAATGTCTTGTCCTTGACATCATTTTTCCCACACTTGTTTGATTTCAATGTCATGGTGCTTCCTTGAGAAAAAATCTAAGTAATCTTGTGGCTATATCACAAATTAGGAATCAGTTACTTGCACGACTCTTTTGACTATCTTGTTTTTTTAGCACAACTACTTATTGAGTAAGAAATGTATATCTTGTCTTGTTCCTCTTATAGCCCATTTTTTCCTAGTGAAAACCGTGTCTTTTTGTCATGGAGCTTGGTCGTAGTATGTAGGGGACCTCTAGCAATCTTTCTTCAGTGTGCTCGTTCTAATTTCCTTTGATGGGCAAGCCTGGGAGTAAGCTCATTGTCCTTTTTGTAATGTGGCATGCTTAATGGATTTTGTTGCTTGCCGCAACAGCACATAGCCTTTTGGTAATGCTTGAGATAGATTATGCACAAACTAGCCCTCTTCCCTTTCTAACAGCTTTAAACCCCCTTGGATTCAAATGAACATGCCTCATTAAATGGTCTTTCTACCTCAATTAGTTATGTTGTCTTCTAATCTTGCACATTTTTTCATGTGACCACATTAGGCAACCCTATTTGGGCTCCATACTCATGATTTATTCTACTCCAAAAAGTTTCTTTTTTCTTAATGACTTGCCTCAATCTTCGAAGTAATGGATATTCATCAAAGTGAAAGACTAAAGTAGGTATTCTATGCTTTCACGTGGCTTGTGTGTGTCCGTAAAGATTTGGGTAGCCCGGGAAAAAAAAGCAACCTCTTCTATTGCAAAGCCGTATACTGTGCATAAATGTTGTGGAGGGAAGATGGACTTCAATTCTTTTTCATCTGCTTTGAGAACAAGCATGAATGATTCTGTTGGTGTCTTGAGGAATCAAGTAAGTGACTGAACATTGTTTGCAAAAAAAAAAAATCTTGACCTCTTTAAGTCTTCATGACATCCTCTAAAAACCGTGTCGTGTGTATCATAGAGCTCAAGCCTCCAACGTTTTTCTTCTAGGCTCCATCAATGAAATTTCTCAACATATTTGACTTTCATGTACGTTGCAAGCCATCTTTCTTCATGGGATACTCAAGTTAGACACTATTGGTGAGTCCACGTTACATAGAACACATTGGAAAGAATCCTTCTTGATACCTTTTTTAAGAATTCTAATGCGTGCATTGTTGGTGCGATATGCTTAAGGATTGTCATCTAACCATTCACATTAAAGCAAATTGCAGTGCCACATATTTCAATGTTCTTGCAAAGTCTTAGAAACTTCAATTAGCATGGTTCCATGGGAGCACGCTATGGAAAGCACATGTCGTCAAGCATGTTCTCTGAGTAGGTTTCTTTCCAAGCCATTATTGCATTGACACAATCATTAGATTTAATTCAGCATAGAGTGATAAAATTATACCTTTTACTCGAACACATAATATCTACTTTGGCCAAGAGATAACCAAATCTAATGGTGCTATAACCTCCCTCCTTTCTATAGCCAAAACATATAGAAACATATGGTAGTACAGTCCATGTTGGTTGGTGTTCATAAGATAAGAGTTGGGTCATAAGTAGGGAAAATTTGGTAAAGTGCACAAGAATGTTGTTTTAGTACATGCCTTGTTTACACGTTTTTCATTCTCACCATAAACTGTAGGTCATGTCAACCACATCTCACATCGTATATGAGGGACCTGATTCTAGTCTGATTGTCGATGTCACTTGTCCCCCTTAGTCCTTGATGGATGCAATCCTACTACATTAGATGCATAGAATAGATATGGCCAAGGACATCAAACCATTCAAAAACTTTGGCTTGGTACGATAGATCAAATAATTGGAGCTTGCATAATGAGCACTCTTGTTTGATGTTCATGCCAAGGTAGTACTTGAAACTTGGAATTTGCATCACATTTAACTCTTTTGACATTACACAAGAGGTTGCATGGAGGAATTATAATAACAAGAACATCAATAGAATATCATCAAAGTATAGTAGGACATGGATGTCAAGACACTTGTCCATAGCATGACGAGCAAAGTAGAAGTTGACAAGGTTGTGATGGTTATACTTTTTGAGCTTAGATTCAATCTTGAGAAGCTATACACCAGATTCTTTATGCTTTATCTCCGATTCTGATACCCTTCAAGGTGCTCTGTGAAGAAGCCTATCTCCTTATCTCAATGAATAAAGGGATCCATGATGTCAAGTTGCACCACATGAAAGTGTTTTAATTCATAAATTAAAACAAGGACAAATTGTGGTGTAACCAACCATAACGGTATCATTGTCAAATGTGTCATGGCCTTCAACATGTAAGACCCCTTCTTCCACCAAGCACACTTTGCAATTTTGATGTTGTGGTTTTCCTTTGTCTTCTCACTTATCACCAATTCAAACAAACATGCTTTATTATGGAGAATAGCAATTTTATCTTCTCATGGTCTTCCTCCAAGAGTTTGATAAATGCTACATAAAATGTTATTGACTATTTAGTTACAAACTTGTTTGCTAGTGCTTCCTAGAGTGACTTTGATTGGAGCGATAGACTAAATGTGGTCATAAAAAAATATTTTATATTCATGTAAGACTCTATTTCATCCTCCTTGTGTTTCTCTTCCATGTGCTGCTACCAAGGATGTGTTAAAAGTCAACGTTTGATAGTAACATCTTGTTATTTCAACCTTATGGTTTATGCACTACCTTGCATCTCAATGGAATTTTTTCACCATGACCTATTCTGACCACACCTTCATTAGTGGCAATGTGGTCCTTCTGGTCAGCCACAAGAGGCACACTAATAGGCAAATTCTCTTTTCTTGCTTGTTCTTTATTTTTCACGAAGAGGGTCCGAAAATTGGTTGCTTTAACCTTGATTTCCGCAACAAGTCAAACATTGAACAACTTGATAAGGCCTGTTGTAGTTCTGCAATGGGTTCTTCACAATTGACATGTAAGATGATCAAAGAGAAAAAAAATCACAAAAGGTGATGATGCGTTTGGCATCCATTTCTTCAAACTTCCAACTTTTCATCTTGTGTCCTTTTAAGAAAAAATGCCCCATGGAACATTTTTTGTACGTTTCTTGCCCTTTTGTTTTTGGCCATGAAGAAACAACATGTGAGTAAATGTCTTAAACATGGTTGTTTAATGCTTGCATGTCTCCCATGATTCAATCAATTTCATATATACTAAATTCGTGTGTGCCACAGGATTCCTCACAAAAATTATATTTATCAAACAAAACAACCATATGGATTCTTCTAGATTCACTACTAGAAGCATGGAATTGAACATCTCCTAAAAAATTGAATTAGCCCTTTTTTGCGACCATCTTACCTATGAGGTGTATGGCATTGACAATTGTTACAAGATTCCCATCTCCATAAGATGCAGCATGAATTATGTGTTGTGTTTTCTAGCATTTTCAATAGAAAGGAATTGAAACATCTTGTTGTTTTTCACCTTTTCCATGGCCAAGTATAAAGAAGTAGGTTTTTAATTCATCACTGGTTAAGAAATGGTAAAACCATGAAACCGTTGTGCATCACCACAAAGATGGAGGTGTTGTGGAGTCCTCCATAGACTATTGTTGCAAGGAGTGGTCCATAGATCTTAATGCATCTGATTTCGACCTTATGGCTGATATCGCCATTGCTCGTAAGTTTGAAAATTGAAACTTGACAGAAAAAGTTTCATCACAAGGGCTAATTTTTCATTGGCCAACTATCTTCATGTTCATGGTGTTGACATGGCCATTGTCAACCATGGAATCAACCAAATCATCGTTCATTAGGCCAAGCAAATTGTGCCAAGCTTAGGCATCTTCATCTGTTTGTTGGTGTTGACTTGGTATTGGAAACATAAAGTCTATCACATGTTTACCTAGTGTACTAAACTCAAGCTCAATCATGCCATGATTAAGAAGCCACAATTCTCCAAAATTGTTCCTTATTACTTGTTATAACACGTGCACCTGTTTTTGATATTTGCATTATGATACCATAACATGGTCATTATACTTTTCTCAAAATCAAGCACTTTCTTATTCTTGGAAACTATCACATACCTTTGGTCAAATGTTTTCAAGTGGTGGAGGCAAGATTAATGGCAAGTGATCTACGAGGTACACCCATAGTCCACGAATCGAACATATGGCAAGAAAACTAGCTTTTCACTTGGATTGTCTAAAAATGATGGCAAATGTTTAGAAAAGTAAACATTGTGCCCTTTTCCTCAAACAATTGCATTTTTTTCTTCTTGTTCCCTCGGCATCATTTCTTTTCCTTGAGGTTGCTCTACATCATCCCTTTCTTGCCATAGCAACAAACTTTATAACATCTCTTCAAATGCCCTCTATTCTGATAACAATACTACATTTGATCAAGGCCTGATACGATTTGCTCCCTTATGCCATTGTGTGATAATACATTTTGTAATGAGCACCTGAACTTGTCAAAGTGTGCCAAATTCATGTCTACATAGTTAATGATTCAGAATAAGATGCGTTCATCTTTCTAAGCTACATTGCTGAATATGAATGTTTTTATTAGCAAGTTGGTGGTTTTGTTAATTTGTTGAAAACATCTTCCACACATTTTCAGTTGTCAATTTTAATTCACGACTTAACTTCATAAACTTCTGATCTCATCCTTGTTCCATGACAGATCATTAAGTACAAAGATTACGAAGATTTGTTGCTAGACTTGTGCCTATTGTATTGCACCTCAATCACTGTATTTCCCTCTTGATGTATATCCCAATGACACTAAGTATACAAAGGCTTATGTGGGAAAGCTGAATTTTAAGATGAGACTTGAATGTATGGTCCCCTAACATGTAAGCGTGGTGTATATACAAATACAAATGTTTTAAATAAATTTTTTTCACATGTTTTCTTTAAATAGCTGTTAAAAATTCCCCTTTCTACATCAAGGTCCTTACTTAAAAATCATTCCTTTGTTTTGCATGTTGAAAAAGGATGATTTCCACGCAATGCCTAATTCATTTTTTTACATCAATAAAATGAGCTTCTTTCAAAACTATTTAAGCCTACACTCTTATAGAATCAATTATTATTAGGTATTCTTTTACATTTTCAAGGGTGTTTCTTATATTTACTTTAATTATATTGCATAAGATTAACATAGAAGATCCATGCACATTCATATCTATTCTTCATTGTTATAATTTTTAACTCTCAATAAGGAGGTTCTTCTACATTGTTTTCTTTTCTATTAATGAAAGGAAGAACAATTATGATAACTGAATAATTTGAAATGCAGTTTCTTTCATTCATTTAAATTATTCTTAAAGTCTATTGCCCGTGTCACTTAGAACATGAAAAAACCATTCAAGGCTTTAACATTTAATACTCTAAAAGGGAAAATACTTTACCAATGAAACATCATTATGTAAAAATTTTAAAATGGTCATTCTTAATATTGATAATGAGTTCTTAAATTCATGATGCAGTTGTTTGATGCTTTCTACCATCTATACTTTTACAGTATTGTCTTATGATTGTAACAAATGAAGCATGGTATCTTTCCACATGTGATTGTATCTAATTTTGAAGTTTATACAATAAATCTCGACCTCAAGATACAATGAGAGGGAAACCTATTGAAAATTCTCAAAAGTGATACAAAATCTTTGAGAATGCCTATAAATGGTTAAATTGTTAGATGATTGTCCTTATGTTGTTAAGCCTGTTATTTTGATCGCCTCAGCTTTTGATTACTCCATACATGTGTTGCTTTGGAATGTGAAATATATTAGCTAACCATTTAGTTTGCGACAGATGTAACTATGTGAACTTATTCATTCTTTTCTCCTTCCTATGCATGTCATTTTTCATGATTTGCTGAATCAAATAATACGAGCTCTCTTGACAATTGATGCAAATTTATGGTTTGTAAATGCTCTAGTCCACGTCTGTACAATACTAGAAGATTCAACTTGAACAAGGATGATTGCTAGTTGCTCGTTTTCTTATTTCAAAGTGCAATGTTGTGTAGTTTGGCAGATGAAGGTAAGGATGGGACAAAAAAATCGAAAGTTGGATAGTTGTGCGTCAAGAATATTTCATTTCAACACCCTTTATCTTTTCTGTAAACTTTTCATTGAAACCTTATCATGTCTAACAACACTATAAGAATTTCCCCTGTCTTTAAGTGAAGTTACCATTCAAAATTTTCGCGACCCCCTAAATGTAGACATACTATTAACTTAGGGTTATTATTTTTAAACCCTCTCAAAATCTAGTAACTTGAAGGACCCTCAGTTATGGTACTAGAGCTTCTCAATTACACAGTCTGTTCATAAAAAATCTAGCAATAGGACAAGGGGCTTGTTGTTTACTCTTGCCTTTTTGTTCGATTTCCATCCACTTTATATGTGTGAATTCCACAGTTTTTGGCCATAACTTATATCTTTTTATTAGTGGCATATGTGATTTGACTTCTCACAAGTCGAACCTCGTCCTTCATCCCTTAATGGAAGAAATTGATATCCATCAGATATGATAATCCGGTTGGCATTTACTTTTTACGTCTACGATATGGATTGTCACTTTACACTCTTAAGACAGTGCATTCCCATTTTAAAGCATATTCTTTTGTGCAATCCATGCACTAGGATGTTGTAAAAGTAGGGAGGAGGATGTTTTAATTCTCAAATGTTTGAATTTGATGGAAGTTTTTTTTTCTGTTTTTCTTCTTACCGGAAATAATTTAAACAAAAACATTTTTCATCCATTATGGTTTTGTCAAATTTTCAGGTATACTTGACACTATTTCACTACGACTACCAGAAGATTGGATTGTACTATGCATCAAACACAATCAACAATAGTTTAGTGGACAAGGAACATGCATGGGAATTGTATCCAATGTTCTAATTGAGTCAATGTGGCCTTTAACAAGAGACTCATTTCTTAGAGGGGTAGCAAATCATCATTTCACATTGTGATAGCAATTTAGATATTTACTCATGGACAATCACGATGATTTTGGATGCGAGTACGATTATTGAGGCTGTTACAATAGGAAACATTCTTATGCAAGTCTTCATTATGCCAACTTCTCTATCATTGTCTCCAATCATGTATGGTGTTGCATGAACTAGAAAACAAAATGTGCAGAGGGTCACTGAACCTAATGGATCCATCATGGGATTGATCACGCAAGTTGTCTGTTTGGTGTCAATTGTTAAGAATTGTGCTCATGCTACAAAGTTATCTTGGATAGATTTGGGCATAGTGCCTTTTTTATCTTCATGTTTTGTTGAAGACATTAGTTTTTACGACTTTTTGTTGGGTGTGCTTGTTTTTTTACATCCTTCATTGTTGATCAACAGTATTCTAGATGGCAGGGTTGTAGTGAGCATTGTGCAAGGTTGGTGCCTTGGGAGAAACCTTTTGGCATCCCCTCTAGCACCCATATGATCTGATAGCAAGTGTGAAGTTTAGCAAAAGATGGATGGTTCATAGGGATGAAATGAAGAATAAGAATCACTAGAGGGACTATGATGAAATAGCTATGACTTTTTCTAGGTATGCTTTGATGAAGTGTGTTGAAATACTAGATTGAATACAAAAAATGACAAATAAAATCAATACTTGAGGTGTTACAAGCTTTGTTAAATTAAATCATGTGAGATTGCATCAATTGATAATGATCAAATGAATTATACCAAGAAATTAGGGGGGTCTCAAGAAAAAAAGGGAGTTCCTTTGTAAAAGTCTTGAATCGTCAAGAAGTGAAATGGGAATCATAAAGAAGTAAATATTTTTGTGGATTCTGCGATAAAATGGTCAAACTTATCATTGTTTTGAATGGTAAAAGAGAGGCTGGGACAAGTTGTAATACTACCCTTAAGCTTTTGGTGGAAATTTTTGAAGGTCAAAAATCGGTTAGAACATTTTCATGGGGAAGAATGAAATGTTTGAACCGAAACATTTACTTGATCCCTAACTATTCTTTGTTGCATTCCTACATAATATTACAAAATTGAAGGAGCTAAGAGATGGATTCTCTATTGTTACAGTATTTGTACCTCAAATCTCTTCAAGATTATTCCACTCAGATATACTAAGTGTATGATCTAGCCAGAGAGTATTCATCTTATCTCTTGCTCCTTGCAACATGAGCTTGAAGATCCCAAATGTCATAGTAAGTATTTGAATACTTTCTCTTTTCAACATGTGTATGAATTGAAATAATTTGGAGGAGGATTTTTTTATATATTTATTAAGAATTCCACCAGATCGAGCTACCCTAAACAAAAATCTAGACCTTGAAATCTTTCATTTTAAAATTGTGGCATTGAAGATANCAAGTGTGAAGTTTAGCAAAAGATGGATGGTTCATAGGGATGAAATGAAGAATAAGAATCACTAGAGGGACTATGATGAAATAGCTATGACTTTTTCTAGGTATGCTTTGATGAAGTGTGTTGAAATACTAGATTGAATACAAAAAATGACAAATAAAATCAATACTTGAGGTGTTACAAGCTTTGTTCAATTAAATCATGTGAGATTGCATCAATTGATAATGATCAAATGAATTATACCAAGAAATTAGGGGGGTCTCAAGAAAAAAAGGGAGTTCCTTTGTAAAGGTCTTGAATCGTCAAGAAGTGAAATGGGAATCATAAAGAAGTAAATCTTTTTGTGGATTCTTCGATAAAATGGTCAAACTTATCAATGTTTTGAATGGTAAAAGAGAGGCTGGGACAAGTTGTAATACTACCCTTAAGCTTTTGGTGGAAATTTTTGAAGGTCAAAAATCGGTTAGAACATTTTCATGGGGAAGAATGAAATGTTTGAACCGAAACATTTACTTGATCCCTAACTATTCTTTGTTGCATTCCTACATAATATTACAAAATTGAAGGAGCTAAGAGATGGATTCTCTATTGTTACAGTATTTTTACCTCAAATCTTTTCAAGATTATTCCACTCAGATATACTAAGTGTATGATCTAGCCAGAGAGTATTCATCTTATCTCTTGCTCCTTGCAACATGAGCTTGAAGATCCCAAATGTCATAGTAAGTATTTGAATACTTTCTCTTTTCAACATGTGTATGAATTGAAATAATTTGGAGGAGGATTTTTTTATATATTTATTAAGAATTCCACCAGATCGAGCTACCCTAAACAAAAATCTAGACCTTGAAATCTTTCATTTTAAAATTGTGGCATTGAAGATACCTTGTCTTGGATGTTTGATGCTTGAGATGGCACAAATCATACATGCAATTCCATGATTTTCCCTTAAAGTCCTAGAATATATTTTTATTTCATTATTGTAGATTAAATACCATTTTCATTCCTATGAAAAAAAATTGGATCAATTCAAATGAAAACACTATTCATTGAAATTTCCGAATATATGATTTCTTTGAATGGTTTGTCAAGTTTTTTAGCTTAAAATTACTCTTTAATCATGAATTAATGGAAATTTATGGCAATATTATATGCGGAAATCATCTTCTTTCAAAGATGAAGTTCGTTTGAATTCGATGTTCCTTTTGGGGATGGCGTGTTATATCTAATTCCATAGTGAGGTGGCTGGTGATCCAAGACCAGTCGTTGCTTTTAGATCTACTCCTTGCTTTTCGCTAAGAATGGTATGTTTTCGCGTCGTTTTCTGAAAGGAATCGCTTCCTACTGGACACTTTTCGTCACGAGCGCGGTAAAAATCGTCTTCACCGCGCAAATATGAACACGTGGTTCCGGGTATGCACTAGCTGCCAATCCATGCTGGACGCCAGCACGTAGAGCACCACAACACGAGCAACCAATCCATGATGACGCAAGATGCGGCCGGCAGGTTCTACCTGGCGGCCGGCTATGGCTTCACCAGAGCCGTACAATGCAAACAGATAAAACAAACCTGTCGCGAGTGAGACTTTGTCAACAAAACATTCACTGGCTTTTCATCGGGGGCAGAATCATCGCGGGTGCGGGGTTTACACCGTGCCGGCAACGCTTATGCATAGGAGATTGGAGGTAGTCCCTGTAAGTCCGGATGAAACAAACTAACACGATCATCGTCTCTGTTATACAGATCGGAGCGTAGATGGTGGACAGGAAAAAGTTGTCGCAGAACACGATTTAGAATTTGGGACACAATGTATAATTAGCAGTAAGCTTACTTCTATGGCGTGTCGAAACGATCCAACATAGATGCACAAGTGTCTATTTATGAGTGAGGCATAGTCGGGGTCGTTGGGTCGATTGTCAAGCGACACATGTCGAGTCATGTCGTGAGTGATCGAATTCGAGAAGGTTCGCAAAGAAGTCAGGGGTACTCGCGAATTGACGGTGAAGATGCGAGATGCATCTTTACGAATCCAGATTCATCTCAGTGTGACCACAAGTCGACCGAAAAGTCGTGACACCTTTGTTTGTAGCTTCGCGAGAATGATAAAAATTGTCGAAAGGTTCGTAAACATCCATGGAGGACGTGGCAGTTGGCCAATTTTCCCTCGACCATCGAAGTGAATATCGCGGTCTTTGCGACGCGATGGGCTGTTTGTGTAATACAAGAAATGCCCACTCTGAAAGGTAAGGGACTCGTGTACGTCTGGTTTGTAACAATCTCTGCCGCATGCTACCTGTAACTTAAATCCAAGCATGCTTGGTGAAAGATAGAGCTCTTGATCACGTGGGAATTGGACAACAAAACAGATAAGTTGGAAACAATATTTTCCAGATATCAACCCAAATGCAATGATATCCGACCATTCATTTGGTTTAGTGTATACTATTACATGTGTTGGATCAAAGGATTTTGCATCGAATGCTCCATCCCAACTAGAATCTAAACAAGAAGTCAGTTATGAGNTTGCTAGGTTGTGTACGACGTGCAATGTGTTCCACCTTCAAGGTAAGGGACGTCATGAAGATGACATGCAATCAAAAAAGTTGTTAGCATGTTTGTTGTGATGAATCACATCGCGTCATGAACTTCTTTAACACACATGTGTCTTGCACCAAGATGTTGAGAAATACTTACATCTAACATCAATATGGCAAACAAAAAGGAACATCCCGTCTGATCAGAAAATCGTACATTATAAATCAATGAAAGAAGGGGCATTCAACTAGAGAAAGAGGAAAACTTTTAAATGCAAACGGTATGGGAAATTCGGATCAGTTCTATTGCAACAATGTGCGTGTGGCTCTCTATAAATGTTTACAATGTGTAAGACAATAAGCATGCTTCCAACCAACTAAGGACCGCCTTTTAATCTCCTAGCCTCTCACTGTGGTGAGTGAGTCCATTATGTGGCTCACCGCCAATCTCTTCTCAAGGACCGTGTTAAGTTCACATCATTCCGAAAGAGGCGCCGCCGAAAATTGGTTCCGTGTGTTGATGGAAAACCGAATACAGAGTATCACATGGAAACCAAGGGAAAACTAAACAGCAAAAAAATGTTGAATTTCATACGATTACTCAAATCTCCTGATTATTTTAGGTTAGATATTCCAATACTGAGAGTTGTGTAACTTGTCCTATCCCACCCTCAGCTTTTAAGTAAGGGTTCTATGTACAGTTTCACACCATTGCTTTACACCCATACCTACAAGAAACATGTTCATAAGAAAAACGTTTGTGTCAGAAACTTAAAAATTTTTATTTGCAACATCCATGGGATGTTAATTTCATTTGAAATGGGGGTGAACTACATTAATTATATACACAAACTCGTGGTTTATGCTTCTTTCTTGAGAACATTCAATACAAATTCATGCAAGATCCATATGCATGACTTCAAATAATAATAACGGCCATTACAAAGTATCGTCATGTTTTTCCATGCAATCCGATAACAACTTTGAGGATTCAAAGTTTTGCACGCTTGAAAAGTTTGAGAGATGGTGTGTTAAAGGAAAATTTGAACGTTAATGGTGAACATGTAGATTTTGCAAAGCACAAGAGGATTTGATTGGTTGGGATAATGACATAGTCTCAAATTAGTATTATGTTTACCTCGATGACAAGTGTCGGAGTTCTTGAGGGCATACATGTAAGAGCTAAGAAAACTGGACATACTATGGCACACAAAGCAAAATTTGCAAGGTAATGGTGTCAAAGTTTTGGAGCAAAAGGTGACTCAAAATTGGGACACGTGAATGATGTGTAGGCTACAATAGTTAATTGCTTCCAATCTACACCATATGCGAGAGGAATACCATGAGTTTTTTTGTTTAATAAATTCGTGTTCTCACTCAGAGATTTTAGTGAGAAAGTACCACAACTACATCATTCAAAGTTACAAATCTCCCTCTTTTCTTCCAAATAGATTTTGATGCATAGTTTGTGTGGACACAAAATGATAGCGAAGCTTCACCAAAGTGCTTAAAGTAGCACAATCATGAATACCTTTCCTAGGGCTTTGAATTTTTTAAGAGGGGCTTCGAGAAGGCTTGTATTGGGGGTTGTGGACTCCCCGAGAAATGAAAGAGACCTTCCTTGGCTCAGGTACCGCAGGGTTTTATAGGAGCCCACAGAAGTATATAGCTTTCAACTTCAGATGTGATTTGAGATACGATTTAAAGGATGTCTGAATAGAGGTGGGTGTGGGAGATGCCTTAGGAACTTCTTAGTAGTGATGTTGCTGATGTCGGAGTGGTAAGAAATGAGCTAGTGCACTGGCATGCTATGATGGTGTCAAAATACCAAGAAGTGTCTGGCAGAAAAAGATGTGCATACTCGCATAAGCTTCATCATCAAGAGATGAATGGTAAAAGAAAGCACAAGCAATGAATAACATATGCGTAGCATGGTGAGTGACACAAGAGCAATGTCAATTTCCCCTAAACCCGGTCCAAAACCACTACTTTGGACGTACCTAAGTGCATGGGTACATGAATGCAAAAAAATCCAAATACATCAATGTATTGTTTAAGGTTTGTTACAATGGCTACGCACATGGATAGGTCAAGAATCAATGGGTGGAAAATCAATGAAAAATCATGAAAATCAAGCCCAAGCAAAGTTTAACGAGAAAACATAAGTGGTTCTAGACAAATGGTAGAGTACCCTAGCAAGTCTCCAAGAAATTGTGACAGTTATCCTACAACGATGAATGGATGGATGACGAATCAGTTGTGGTCCAAAGCCAACTCAGTCCACGTTAGGGATGTGCACGAGCATGGACACGCCCAATTGGTCATAGTCAGTTCTATCTGTAAACAGTAACATCTCACATCACTTCCCCATTACCCAATGGTGCACATTTCATACACATGGATACTTGACAAGACTATGCAAGGAGATGCTCCAGATTCCATATGCACACATCCCACTCCAAATTCAAATCAAGCATGGGACAAAGCAAGATAAAATGAATGCCCAACATGCACCTTATGTGCACCTATGCCTTGATCAAGAAGTGAGCCCACTACATGTCCGTGCACATCGAGATGGCGTGTATCACCTCTTGCTCTACCACATGAATCACAAAGTGATTTTTAATAGCAATTATCTTTGTGTGTGTATATCAAACACTAGAAATATCTATTATGCAAAGAGAACTTTGGTTCTCATAATTCATANGCTTGAGCAGCCCGAGCCCCAAGTGCGACGTGCTCTCCCACCAACGAGCTTTGTAAGCAATAGCCCTTCTTACCGTAATGTGATGAGGTAGTAGTGCCACACATTAAGAACATGTAACTTGTACAAAAACGCTAAATAAGGCTCTAGTCCCATCCACTATACGTATCTTCACCAACCACCACTAAACAATGACAATGGAAGCAAAGTCCAAAGTATGATGTGGAAGCCACGTACCACATTTCCACGATGCAATAGAAGGCTCTTTCCCAAGGGGAGTGAGAGAACTCCATAAGGAGGTCAACGGAAAAGGTAATGTTGGGTAGAGTGGTTATTATTGAGTTCACGAGGAAGCCAATGATGTAGAATTATAGGATCATGTCCACTATCTCCCTCAC
>SZWC01013428.1:59462-70448 GCA_023375785.1 Penium margaritaceum | reverse complement strand
AGGACGGTCGACCAGCTCAAAGACTCCGTGCTCCCGGATGGCCCTGAGCTCGTCCTCACAGGCGGCCCGCCACTGCTCAGCATCCTCTCCTGAGAGAGCCTCCTTTAACGTGTCTGGATCAGGGACCGTCAAAGGGGAGCTCCGGGTGGCCAGGACACATGCCTCATGGGTCGGACGGACCGCAACTAGGTCAGCGGCAGCTGCCTGTGCAGCCTCGTGCTCGTCAGCGATCAGCTGGTGCCCAATGGGACAAGCTGGGTGTACCTCCGTGTAGGTGCCTTGGACACTTAGGCCGAGAGCCTTTGTGCCAGGGTCACCACTGTGCACGCTGCGCGTGCGTCGTCTGGGTGGCGCAACCGCAGTCGAAGGTGCTCGTGAGGCCAGTGGGCGGAGACGCCTACCTGGTCCATGGGAGTAGCCCGAATCTAAGCTGACCGACGGTTCTGGCATAGGGAGGGCAGGTGCTGTCTCTGGAGATACTGCAGGCGTGGACGAGACAGGCGCGGCAGGCGCGGGCGAGACAGTCGCGGCGGGCGCAGGTGAGGCAGGCGCCGCAGGCAAAGAGGCGGCAGGTGCAGCCCCGGCAGGCGAAGCAGGCGCTGCAGGTGCGGGCGAAGCAGGCGTTGCAGGTGCGGGCGAAGCAGGCGCTGCAGGTGCGGGCGAAGCAGGCGCTGCAGGTGCGGACAAAGCAGGCGTTGCAGGTGCGGGTGAGGCAGTCGCGGCAGGCGCGGGTGAGGCAGTCGCAGTGGGCGCGGGTGAGGCAGGCGCGGCAGGCGCAGGCGAGACAGTCGTGGCGGGCACAAGCGGGGCAGGCGTAGAGACTACAGGCCTGACAGCAATGATGGCCGGGTCAATGATGGCCGGGTCAATGGTGGCCAGCGACGGTCCCACCCCGGAGGCACCCCGGACGGACTTACCCTGTGGGGTAGACTCCCCCATCCGACGGGAGGCCTCACAGGTGGGAACGTGAGACTCTGCCTGGGTGAGAATGGCAGACATGTCTCGGTACAACAGTACCTCAAAAAACAGCGCGTCGCGCGACTCAACGATGCAGTGGCGACCCGCATCCCAGAAACGCCACGCTTTGGAGCGCAAGGAGACACCGAGGAAGGCACACATCCGGCCGTGCGGAGAGACCTTGGACCCCTGCTGGTCTTCAGTGTACCAGACACAGGCCAAGGAACCCCAAACGCGAGCAAGCCTGAGGTCCGCAGGGTGACCGAACCACAGCTCATACGGCGTGACGTGGTCCGGCAAGGGACCATGGGGGAGGCGGTTCCAGACCCACGTCATGTAGGCGAAGCCCTCGAAGGCGAAGGACTCCAGGAGACCGCACTCAGCGCGCATGGCGCGAACTGCGTCCTCCATGGTGCGGTTCCAGCGCTCGGACACACCGTTCTGCTGTGGCGTAGCAGGGGCCGAGAGCTGGTGACAGATACCAAGCTCGGCGAAGTGAGTGGTCAGCTCACCGAGATACTCACCGTCGCGGTCAGAGCGGAAGGTGTGGAGGGAGTGACGAGACTGACGCTCGGCCATCCCGAGCCACAAGCGCACGGCTAGAGCGGCATCACTCTTGTGGCGGAGGCAGTAGACCCATCGCATGCGGGTGAAGTCATCCGTGAGGGTAAGAACATACCGACCACGGTCAGCGACAGACTCGAAAGGGAGAGTTCCGAGGAAGTCCGAGTGGACAAGCTCCAAGGGACACTGCGCGCGAGTGACGCAGGCAGGGTAGGTGCATCAATGCATCTTGCCCTGAGCGCAGAACAGACAGTCGGTCTTGGGCGGCTTCTCGAAGGAAGCCGCGTCAAGACCGAGAGCGGGCTGTGTATGAATGAGCCTGGACACAGTGTCCGTGCTCACATGACACAGGCGCCGATGTAACAGGCGCTGGTGGTCAGGAGACAACACCCCCGTGACAAAGACGCGGGCAGATGAGCAAGGGGAAGAGTCAGGAGCAGAGCAGCGCACGATGCGATACAGGTCATCCACAACAGAGGCACGCAACACAACCGTGGAAGTGTCAAGTGCAGTGATCGTGGCATCATCAATGGAGTGGTGAACAGAGAGACCCATCCTCGTGCAGGCACGGACAGAGAGCAGGCTGAGCTCGAGATCAGGCACGAAAAGCACGTCAGAAAGATACACGGGACCAGACGGACCATCGAACCGTACGACCCCTGTCCCCTGAACAGGTAGTGACTGCCCAGAACCTGTCCGCACTGACCGAACAGACCCAACAGGACCAAGCACGACAAAGGCGGTACGGTCGCAGGTCATGTGGTGAGTGGCCCCTGAGTCAATGATCCAGTGGCCACTCGCCTCACGACCTGTGGTGGTCACGGTACAACGAGCAACGGAGCNGCCGCGTCAAGACCGAGAGCGGGCTGTGTACGAATGAGCCTGGACACAGTGTCCGTGCTCACATGACACAGGCGCCGATGTAACAGGCGCTGGTGGTCAGGAGACAACACCCCCGTGACAAAGACGCGGGCAGATGAGCAAGGGGAAGAGTCAGGAGCAGAGCAGCGCACGATGCGATACAGGTCATCCACAACAGAGGCACGCAACACAACCGTGGAAGTGTCAAGTGCAGTGATCGTGGCATCATCAATGGAGTGGTGAACAGAGAGACCCATCCTCGTGCAGGCACGGACAGAGAGCAGGCTGAGCTCGAGATCAGGCACGAAAAGCACGTCAGAAAGATACACGGGACCAGACGGACCATCGAACCGTACGACCCCTGTCCCCTGAACAGGTAGTGACTGCCCAGAACCTATCCGCACTGACCGAACAGACCCAACTGGACCAAGCACGACAAAGGCGGTACGGTCGCAGGTCATGTGGTGAGTGGCCCTTGAGTCAATGATCCAGTGGCCACTCGCCTCACGACCTATGGTGGTCACGGTACAACGAGCAACGGAGCACGCTGCCTCTGCTGGACGCTCAGCAGGTGTGGCAGGACAGCGGGACAATGCACGACGATGCGACTCATCCAACCACTCTGTGCTGTCAGACTCATCCTCACCAGGCGACGTAGCCCCCCACAAGTACGACCACGTGCCACAAACACAGATGGACAGTCAGTCTGTGGACCACTCGGCTGTGACAGCACACTCGCACCTCCTTGTGAGCGAAGTGCCAGCAGTCGACGTAGCTCCGCGATGGTCTGGTCCCTCGGGTCCGGCGTGGTACTCCCCCCGGATGGCGGAGGATCTGCCGCCGGTGCTGCCCCCGAGGTCGCTGCGGCACGGGCTGCTGCTCCAGTGCGGATCCGCTCCTCGTGGGCTGCCTGAAGACCGCGGGTGATCCTCGCCCAGTCCAGCTCTTGCTGACACTCAGTGTAGCGATGAGGTCCGCCGCAGTTGTGGCAGCGGACCGCCCGTCCGGTGCCAGCGGAAGGCTGCTGCGGTCCCCTCTTCTTCTTCCCCTTCTTCCCCTTCATAGCTGCTGTAGTGGCTGTCGGAGTAGCAGGGGAGGAAGTGGGAGAGGCAGAGGTGGAGCTGGTGGGGGTGAAGGTGGACAACGGTGTGGAAGGCGTCGCTCCCAATGCTGCTGCGGCCATGGCGCCCTGCCGATGCGCGCGGGCTGCCTTGTCAGCTGTCGCGACCTGGATGAAGTAGCGCTGCGCCCAGGGCAATAGCTGCAGGGTGTCGGACATGGACGCGAGGAGGTCCTGGTCGAGGCGGGAGAAGGTGTCAGTGAGCTCGGGGCGCACTCCCAGCATGATGGTGTCCAGCGCCCAGAGCTGAGAGCCGCCTCCGGTGCCCAGACGAGTGTACAGGTGCATGGCCCGACGCCAATAATCAGCTGCTGACTCCGAGGATCCCTGATGAAGGGAGTGGAACTCGCGAAGGCGCGCTGACCGGGTCGCGTGAGTCTCTGCTGCAAAAAGGGTCAGCGCCAGCTCCCAGCCGCGGCGCGGGTCTGCGCCTGCTCCTGTCCCAGGCGCGCCCAGGAAGGGGCGGNTCTGGGACTGGAGCGGATCAGCCGTCTGGTACTGGCTGTGGTAGTAGGGCCAGACTCCCTCTGAGTCTGCCCATACCTGAAACAGCACCTCCCAACAGTCAAACCCCGCCTTGCTGTCGTAGCGAGGCGGGGAAGTCTCGAAGTCCTTGGGTCGTCGCTCCGTGGGGAGCTGGACCTCTGGTGGTGCTAGGAGCGGGCGTGGCAAGGGCATGAAAGGCATCAACACTGCTCCTCCAGCGGCACCGGAGACCTGACGCGAGTCGGTCTGCTGCTGCTGCTGCTGCTGCTGCTGTCCCCTCGGACTAGGCACCGGTGTCTCAATGCGCAGGCTCCTCATCTGCTCCATCAGCCGGCGAAGCACGTCCTCCCCAGTGGGAGGTGGCGCCTGATCCCACTCCTCGACCATGGACTCTCGTCTCTGCGCAGGGGCAGAAGTCGGGCCAGCAGACTCTTGGGCTGATGGGGTTGCTTTTCTCTCTCTCCTGGGCTGATGTCCCGGTGTCCCAGACAGAGAGACCAAGGCATCGCGGATCTGTCGCAGCATAGCTGACTACTCATCCTGGCGCTGGCGGAGTGACGACTCCTCCACCAGCAAGAAGTCAATCGCCTTTGAGCGTGGGCTGCGGCCCCCGCTCGTGACGGTGTCCTCCAGCTCCTTGCCCTTGGAGCTGCTCGGCTCCATGCTGAGGCGGTGCGAAAGTCGTCCGAACGCAGAACCATCAGCGTTTCTCGCCGATTTAGGACGGTGGAAAAAGTCGAGCTTCTGACCAAAAAATCGGCTAAGTGCTGAAAATTTTAAAATTTGAATTTTCACCACTAAAAATTGAAGGTTGTCCAAATGAAGCGAAATTTGGACCACAGAGGCTTCTGAGGATGCTGAAGACAACGGTGAAATTTTCGTCTTCAAAAAAAGGGGAAAAAGGCCAAAACGACCTGATTTTGTGCTCAGGCCGAAAAAATGAAAAATTCAAATCAGTGATGCGGAACGGTGAATACTGGAGGCTACAGAGCTCCAAATGAGGCGAGAAAGGGCGGGATGGAAAGCTTGAGATCTAAGCTTTCCAACGAGCTATAGCGCGTAAATTTTGGTGGCTATTTGAGTCCGGCACAGGCGGGTGAAGAGAGGATGGCGGCTGACGCGATTTGCGTCTGCGGCTCCTCCACGTCCGTGCGGCTTCCAGGAAGCTGCACGGCTGGAGTCAGCACCTACAAAAGGTACTGGTGCCTCTGGTGCCTGAGTGGCCACGGCCGCCGCTGCTGCTGTTGCTCGCTGATGGTGCTGTTGCTCACCCGGTTTGCGGCTCCAATTCGCCACACTGGCGGCCTCGGACTGGCTGCTGCTGCGCGCAAGGGCTCCAACGGCCTCAAGCCGTTGTGGCACGCTGCAGCTGCAGCACGAACCTACCGTTGCGGTTTCTGATGCATCAGGATGATGGCATATGCGTCGGTGCGTGCTCTTGTCGCTTCAAGCGACTCAGGGTGGTGATGGGTCAAACCAGGACCTGCTGCTGCTGCTGTGGGCTGCTGCCACTGCTGCTGCTCACTACTGCTGCAGCTGCTACGTCTCTGCTGCGCAGCACGACGAGCACTGGCTTGCCTGCTCTGATACCAAGAGAAGATTCCAGGAAGCTTCCTAGCCTTTTTGCTTGCTAGCCTGATAGCACGGGTCTGGCTGGTTGACACACAGGTCATGCAAGGGACAGCAAGGGTAGGGAGAGACACGTGCACTTGTATCTCAAGCTTCAACTGAAGTTAATGCAGAGAGAGATAACAAATGACAGTTCCACAACATAAACAGCCGCCGTGGCTCACGGCGGGTGGCGCACACGGCGGTGCCTGTCAAACCTGAACCGGCCCAAAACCACTGTTTTGGCCATAATTCTGCGCACAAGCGTCCAAATGGAGCGCCGTCTGATCCTACGGATGCACGACAAAAAGACAGACACAACGACTGGTCACACGCCTACGTCTGGGAACAGCCGGAGAGTGTAAGAAAACAATCATGTAAATCAGCCTGGCAGGGCTGTCCACCAAGAAAATCCTGAAGACCTCCAAACGTAGTCCGTGGGCTGTGGGAGCCCTCTGGTACACTGGGTAGGCTGCCAGGCTGCCTCCAGCGGGTGGAGCATCACCTCAGGGAACTCTGTCTCCAGCTGGGTCCGCCTCAAGGATCTGAACGAGCATGGAAACGGCCGAGTGGTCACAACCAACTGTACAACTGTGTATGACTGACAACATCACAACACCCTCGGCTCATGTCCATTCACGTGCACATCCCTGAGACTGGCGACGGCGGCAACAGGCCGGCAGCTGGTGCCGACGGGTGCCCAGAAGACTTCCGTATTTTGTAGATTCGGGTTGTGTCAGAGCACGTAGGCGTGCAGCCTATCAGGATGTAGATCTCGTCGACGTGGCCGTTCTGGTTCAAACGGCTCGTCGTTCTGACGTGTCTGCAGGGAATTGTGACCAAAACTGTGTTTTTGCCACTGTTTTGTCCTGCTAGAAAAACAGCGCCGTTGTGCACCGTGTGTGTGTGTGTGTGTGTGTGTGTGTGTGTGCATACACTAGGTCCATGGCACTATTTAGGTTCGCCAGACCTCAGTTGTCACCTCTCTCTGCATATTTCAACTTTTGCAGCTTCTGACACTTGTGTTTGTATCCCTAGCCAACCCCTTGCTGTTCTCAGTTCCACCTGTGTGTGCTAGTGAGTCAGCTAGCTGGCTTGTGTTGCCACGCTAGCGACAGCATTGCTAGGAGCTGTTCTTTCATGGTATCAGAGCGGCGAGCCAGTGCTCGCATAGCTGCGCAAGAAAGACGTAGCAGCCGAAGAAGTCGTGAGCAACCGCAGCCGTTGCCTTGAGGAGCAGCAGCAGCAGTGCCCACGGTCTCGGCGGAAGGTCCTGGGAGGGCCCACCACCACTTTGACCGTTTTTTGCATAATCCGCGGTCAATGCGCGGTCGTTCCGCGGTCGACTCGCGGTCGTTCCGCGGTGCTCCGCGCTGACAAAGCATCCGCGGCGAGCGCGGCAACCGCGCGACCGCGTCGGAACACGCGTTGAGTGCCGCGGAGGCACTCGGCGTTCCGCATTCGCCACCTCGCGGTGACGTTGCCAGTCCAGATCCGCGGTGTTCCGCGGATCCACGCAGCTCCGCCGCAGCTCCACTTCTGCGCAGCTCCACCTCCGTGGCCGTTCAAAAAAACATCGACGCTGCTCGCCGCAGACCTGCAACCGCGGAGCTGCGGGTGCGAAACGTGTCGACCGCGGACCTTAGCAGCCCGCTGTATTCTACACTGGCACGACCGCGGTGACCGCGGTCATTGAAGGTGAACCGCGGTAAACCGCGGTACTCCTCGGTCATCCGCGGTAATCCGCGGTGAGCTTCCGCGGTGAAGTTCACCGCGGAAGGTATCCGCGGAGACGCTCCGCGGAGGAGTTCCGCGGGGAGGAAAATTCGCAGAAGGGCAGATCCGTGGAGACGCTCCGCGGAGGACTTCCGCGGAGGGGAAAAATGGGGGAGGAAACCAGTTGCCATGCCGAAGCAAACCTCCTCCACTATGGCTGCCGACGCAACTACCGAGGGCATCGCCGTCAGCGGTCAACATTGACCACCGCCATCATCACCACAACGGCAGCAGCAGTCGCAGCAGCAGCAGCAGCAGCAGCAGTAGCAGCCGCCAATACAGCAACAGCAGCCACTGCAGCAGCAGCAGCAGCAGCAGCCGCCGCCACAACACCAGCAACCACCGCTACAGCAGCAGCAGCAGCGGCCGCCAAGCCCGACTACATTGGCGCGCCAACTGCGCGCACTGGCGGACCTACAGGCGGAGAGCCGCGATACCTTGACGAGGCAGGTGGCCGAACTACAGGATATGATCAGGGGCTTGCTGCCCTAGCAGCAGCAGCAACGTCCGTCGACTGACCCCAGCGAAGACCACCTTGCCCACGGCGGTAATGGTGATGAAGTCGGAGAGAACCTCTCCGACTCCAGCAAGGAGGGCGAGGAAGAGGTGCTCCGAGCGTGCCTCATCCGCCTGGAGGCGCGTCGCAGAGCGCGTGAGGCCAATACAGCCGTCCAGGGCACCAACTCCAGCTCTAACGCTGACCCGAGCTCATCTCGCCACCCACTGAGCTTTGAGGAGCTGGCTCTGCGGGCCCGCCTGGGTAAGGGAATTTCCTCCTCGATGCCTGGCCCCGTAGTGGCTTCGACCGTTGCCCTGCCGACGGTCAAGGCACCTAAGTGGTTTGAGTCAGACCCGCCCGTCTTCCGGACTGGGAACGACTTCAAGTCCTGGGAGCCACGCTTTTGCATGTGGGCCATGAGCGAGGGAGTCCTCCCCTACAACCTCGCACCATATCAGGCGTCTGACCCCACTCAGACACACATGGCAGTCCGCGCAGCTTCCGGCCTGATGAAGGCCGCCCCGGACTTCACCAAGGACTTCAGTCGGTTCCTTGGCGATTCGCTGACCGGCTAAGGAGCTAACCCTTGCGCGGCGTGGGCACTGGCCGTCACTCTGTTTGAGGGCGCCACCTTGGCTTTGACCTCCCAGCGCCTCGCCGACTTCAACTCCCTCTGCCAGACTACTCAGGAGTCCGCAGCCGATTACTGGCGCCGGGCGATCCAGTTGTACGAGGATCTTGGGGACGACGCTCCTGCGCAATACTCCGCCCTCCAGATCATCCTCTACGGCATCCACCCCGACTACGCGCGCGTCTTCAGCAACTTCGACCAGACGCTGCTTCGCGACATGGCGAGCGACGGGACCCTGCTGCGCTGGGCCACTCTCCACTTTCTGGATGTNCTGGCCGTCACTCTGTTTGAGGGCGCCACCTTGGCTTTGACCTCCCAGCGCCTCGCCGACTTCAACTCCCTCTGCCAGACTACTCAGGAGTCCGCAGCCGATTACTGGCGCCGGGCGATCCAGTTGTACGAGGATCTTGGGGACGACGCTCCTGCGCAATACTCCGCCCTCCAGATCATCCTCTACGGCATCCACCCCGACTACGCGCGCGTCTTCAGCAACTTCGACCAGACGCTGCTTTGCGACAGGGCGAGCGACGGGACCCTGCTGCACTGGGCCACTCTCCACTTTCTGGATGTGGCAGGCATGGACGCCGCGAACCGCGCTCGCTGCAGCACCGCTTCAGCTGCAGTTGCCGCCGCGTCGCCCACCCCTCCGTCTACAACAACAGCGGCTCCAGCGTAGGGGAAGAAGGGTCGCAGAGCGTCGGGTGGTGGTTCCAGCGGCGGGACCACCAGCGGCACCAGCACTGGCAATGTCAGCCGTAGTAGCAACGGCGGGAGTAGCAGCAGCAGCGGCGTTAGTAGCAGCAGCAGCGGCGGCAGCAGCAGCGGCTCTAGCAGCATGACGGGACGTCGCCTCGTGTACTTCAACTGTGGTGGTGACCATCGCTATCCCGACTGCACTCGCCTGACAGGACGCCCACTGGATTGGGCCAAGGTCACCCGTGGGGTACAGCAGACGCACGAGGCGCGCATGCGCCAGACGTCCGGTGCGACCGCCCGCTCGGCCGCCACTACCGCAGCCGTCCCAGAGGAGTCCGCTGCCACAGCAGGCTCCTCCGCTGATCCTCGCAACCAGGCGCTCGCCGAGCGCGACCGGACGATCGTCGAGCTTCACCAGCTTCTCGCCCTACGCTCATCCCAGGGAGGTGCGAGTGAGTTGACTGAGTCGAGGGGTCCTACTGCCTGTGGACTGTCTGTGTCGTTGCGTGGTGATGTCTGTGGTGGTCCCCATGCCCAGCCGTGTGCGCGTGACGGACCCGATGACACGTCTTGGTTGCACGTGTCTCATGTCCGCTCCGTTGCTTGCCTTACCGCGTCGCCTGCCGAGCGGCCTGCTACCGCGCCTTGTTCCATCGCCGAGTGCCACGTTGCCCCTTGTACACGGGTCACAGATGCCACATGGGTTGTGGACTCTGGTGCCACCCATCACATGACGTGTCGTCGTGACGCCTTCGTCATCTTGCATCCTGTTGGCGTTGTTTGCTCTGTTTGCACAGCACCTGGCCATGAGGTCCCTGTCCAGGGTGTTGGGGTTGTGCAGTTCACCGGGCCAGCTGGTCCTGTATACATCTACGACGTCCTTTTTGTCCCTGATCTAGAACTCAGCCTGCTGTCTGTCCGTGCTTGCACCAAGATGGGCCTCGGTGTCATGCACATGGCTGCCGATGCTCGCATCTTTGTGCGCGACGCCGAGGAGACCGTCCTCAGTGGGACGGTCGTCGATGATCTGTATCACATTGCTGGGTGCTCTGCGAGTGTATCCCCTTTGCCTCCCTCTTCTGCTGCCCGTGTTTTTGTCGCTGGTGCTCTGTCCCCCGAACACCACCGCCTCCTGCATCGACGTCTTTGTCATGTGCACCTGGGGGCTGTCGATAGGCTGGTCCGCACTCAGCCTGCTCTTGGTCTTGATGCAGCGTCCTTCGAGGTGCCGCCCACGACCGACTGTCTGGCCTGTGCTGAAGGAAAAATGCACCGGTCTACTTATCCTGCGTCTGTCTCCAGAGCTCGTCGGCCCATGGAGCTTGTCCACTCCGACCTCATGGGTCCGCTCCCTGTCGAGTTTCAAGAAGACCGCGGTCGCTACGTCTTGACGTTGACTGATGACTTCACGTGCATGCGTTAGGTCTATAGCCTGCGTCAGAAGAGCGATGCAGCCATTGCGGTCCGCATCTGGCTAGTCATGGCCGAATACCAGTCTCCCCACCGCCTTCAGACCTTTCGCTCGGACCGTGGCGGTGGGTACCTTGGTGACATGGCACGCTCCTTCACCGAGCTCGGTGTCTTTCACAACCTCTCTGCTCCCGCCACCCCCCAGCAGAACGGTGTCTCCGAGCGCTGGAACTGCACCATGGAGGATGCGGTCCGCGCCATGCGCGCCGACAGTGCCATGCCTGAGGCCTTTGCCTTTGAGGGCATGGCATACATGACCTGGGTGTGGAACCGCATTCCCCGCGGTCCCCTCCCAGGTCACCGCACGCCCTACGAGTT
>SZWC01013428.1:0-35000 GCA_023375785.1 Penium margaritaceum | reverse complement strand
GTCTCTAGATCCGCTGGTGCGGAGTTTCCACTTTCTAGCGGCTTGTCGGCGCCTCCCGGCGCCGCACTTGGGCATGCGGAGGGGCAATTTTTCAACATGTACACACATATGCACACACATACACACACGATGGGTGCCTGGGGTTGCCCCTTCTTGCTCAATGGAGAAAGCGGAGACGGTGTTAGGAGGCACTGCGTCTAATGCAGCACCAGCGTCATCAGCGGCTTCATCCGCTGCAGCACTAGCACCAGCAACAGCTGCATGAGCAGCAGCACCAGTAGCCGCGCATGTACACACAAACTAGAGCTGTAGCCACCACTGATTTTTGCCACCCTTGCTGCCTTGGTTGCATGTACAGCTTTTGCTGTAGGCATCGCCATAACAACAACAACGTAATCTGCTATTGCTGTTGCTTCTACAGTGCGCATGGTGGTGCACCAGAAGTTGCCGATTGGTGTGGAAAAAAACAAGAAACAAAGCACATTCCAAAATCTTCACTTCAACATGGTTGTCACGCTGGTGGTCGGTGAGCAGATGAGGAGGGAGGGATGGAGGGGTGACACATTTGATAGCCACAAACCTCGAGAGGGTACAAATAATTCAAGGAAGAAAAGAAGCAAACTAAAGCTAGTATTACTTAGCCGCCCTTAACAGTGGCAGGCATCAAACTTGGGTTTTGACTGAGTGAGGATGTCATCAAACACCACACAGTGGAACAAGTCGAGTTTTCTCCGAACACTCTGTGAAAAAAAAGGAAAGGAAAGATGATAGTGTCACACACCTTGTTGTACGCCACCCCGTCCAACAAGACATGTCCAACCAACGGCTGTCGAATTTGGCACAATCACAGATGCCAGCACGGTGGGTGAAGATGATACCGGGATGATAAAGATGGCATAGGGTGGATGAAAGGTCTCTCAAAGAATCTTCTTTTCTCGGACCAAGGCCGGTTGGAAGAGGAGAGTGGGGTGTTGGATGAGCTAAATCAACACAAGCACAAGACCAGGGGTGGAGCCTGGACCATAGAATTCATGTGACGATGGAGGAGGATATGTTTCTGGATATTCTCAAAATGGTATTAAAAAACTTGAGGGAATGGGAAGAATCTTGTAATACTTAATGTAATTGGTCGAGATTGTAAACATTTCATTTCTGAGACGAAAACATATACATCTATGTCCATGATGAGAAGAACACGTACCATCCCATGAGAGCTCTTTGGCACTCTTTTTTCTAAGGAAATGAATGAAATGACAAAGAAAAAACAGTATTCTAGGATGTATTCACCTACCTCCACATTATAGTATTCTATACGTTTAAACTGTATTTCATCCACCTTCTTCAAACTTTATGGAGCAGATGCCATTCAGACTTTGACTTTCTATGGAAGTCTGCATAAAAAAAACAAGATTGTGATATCCCTCATATACTCAAAGAAGATGATTTAGAAACCCTTCAAATAGGAATTCTATTCTGAAGTAATTTGTTATGATCATATTCTGAAGAGAAGATGCACAAGTTCCTGCATTCCTGCATGTAGTTATCACTAGCTGGAAATCTGATGGGACTTTGAAAGATGTGCACACTGTCAACAAATAACTAGGATGTATTTCATGCATGAATAACAATCGATGCATGGAAAACAAGAATGGAGCATATTTTGCAGCAAAGGAAGTTTCCAACCAATATGAAGATGAGATTCTCACTTGTTTTTTGCATGGAAACCTTCACTCAAACGTTAAAGCTTGAATGATGCCATGTTGAGGTAATATCACGATTATTCCATCCTTACAAATAAAAAGCAAAACATGCTCACAAAAAGTGATTTTCACGGATCAAGGGTCTGAGATGTTTTTTTAGCTTCATTCCATGTGACCAACACAAAACAAAATCCGTGCACAATGAGATCTCATTTTTCAGGAGATGGTGAGATATGTAGCCATTACAAAACGGACTTATCGCCTGGTCTTCCATTGACATCATCGGCAAGGTGATTTTACTTCATGCATGCAACCCATGTATGAATGTACTATACTTTTTGGTACTTACCTTGTATTTTTATCACTTTTCTGAAGTCTTCCTAGATTCCGAATTTCCTTTACACTCAAGGTGCACTTCGTAGCCCTGTGCACGTCTTGCGTGCAACATTAACACTTGTTTTCATTTCTCTTGCACGGTCGGACCATGCTCGTGCACAAGTCATTCATAGCACAATACATGCAGCCCTTGCTGATGTTGTGACATGCAACTTGCTTGAGAATGGGGGAAAATCTGTGTCTGCCATTGTCGTGTCAGACATTGTCATGAACCTTTTACATCCGGCATGCAATCCTGCTGTACCTATGGCTGCTGCTCCTACTTCCTATACTGCTTCTTCTCTTAACCACACTGTTTTCTTGCCACTTGTAGCAGCTCCACCACTATCTCTATATCAGCGACTGCTGCATCTGCCACTCATTCTGTTGCCACAGCAGTCATTGCCCACTCAATCCTCCCACCACAGTGTCCGAAAGAATTTGAATACCAGCTACCACACTTCACTTCAAAGCTTTCCTTTTCATTGTGGGAAGTTAGCCTTAGCTCCTCAGCACCAGGTGAGCTGATCTAGCAGTCTTATTTCCCAGCTGACCCTGCAGCTGCTACCCCCTTTGTGGCACAGCCTGTAGAGTCTGCCCATTCCATTCACACCCTCATGACCAGTGGGCATGACTACCCCCTTAATGAGATTGGCTTGAATTATTTGGAGACTACATGGGACATCCCTGCTAACCCTAGTGGAACCTACTTACTCATCCGCCACTGCCAAACCCTAACTAGCCATTCTTTCTAGAGCACCCTCTAGCTTCAGCTTCACCAACAGCTTCACCAACCACATCTGTGATATGCCAAGTCTGCTGACGCCTACTGGGCCACAATCTCAAGCTCATTTGGGACCTTGGTATTATAGAGCCTGGGCATATTCTTGTTGTATCAAGAAATTTGCTGCTGAGACTGTCCCTGTGAATGCCCCCCTAGGCGTCTCCATCCTCTAGGAGTTGACTCTTGCCTGCCACACGGCCTGGTGGAGAGGTTTACATAACAAGAGGCTATTCCACTTTGTTGTTCCCTACTTGCTAGCATTGTGGCAGTCACATCCACATCTGTCAGAGCCAACCATGCTGTTTACGGTACTGGTCGTGATGTGGCCATGATTGTGGTGTTAAGGGTGAGGGTAAGGCAGTGGCGGTGTCTTCTGAATCCTCCACTTTTGCCTTGGCCCCTGTTGTGGTTGTCTTCCGGAACTGTAGTAACACCGGCAATTCAATGTTACGTGAATCTTGAAATAAACACAAGCCCAAACATCTTCCATGCATGTGCACTTGTCGTGCACTGGCGTGGACTCTAGTCTTGCCACTAGCCTTTATTCTAATCCATGCTCCACTTCTGGTACCAGCGCCACCTGTACTGCACAGGCTCACTAAACAATCTCTGCATTTGGAGTCACACCCTGTGTGGTTGGCCTGCACCCTCCAACACTCAGTTCTACCTTTAGCTATTGTCCTCCTGCTACTTCAATCCTGCCTTGTTGTAGTGACTACTGACCTAGCAAGCTCTCTGACGGTGCTTTCTGTGATTATTGATGTACAGCCAAGCATGGTCTAGAGCAGAATCTCTCCAACCTGCTCTGTCTTTGTGTTCGGGGATGTGAGGGTGTAGTTGGCTGCACTGTTTTTCAGTAGTATGGAACCTTTTGTTGTATGTTGGCTGGGGCTTTTCAGGGATCTCTTCCTCATGTCATCCCGTGTATTGAGCATTGCCAGTCTGCATCACTTGCACAACATCTTTGAGCTCGTTGGATATGTGTCTGGCTTAGTTCATCCCCTTGGCACTGATTTTGTGTCTTGTGCTTTTTGTTCCGCCCAGGTGCGTGGTGGCTCATGGATTAATGATTCCGGAACCACCCACCATATGAAATCCTGTCATTTTTCCTTTGTCTTGCTTGGCCATGTTGGCTTTAGTTTCAGACGGTCCTCGGCCAGTTGTTGGCCGTTCAAGGCGTTATTTTCATTCTCTTTGTTGGTCCGTGTAGGAAATGTTTCTTACCAAATGTATTGTATTTTCAGATCTTGAACTTAGCTGGATGTTTTTGACTATCCTTGATGATGAGGGCATGGAATTTTTGTGAATTCATGGTGTTGGTAGTGTTTTTTCTCCAGTCATCCAGTTGCATAGTTTTTGGGAATCTTTGTTGCAATTGCCTATTGTATGGTTCTATTTCTCTTCCTATGTCTTCTGTTGCCTTGACTCTCATTAAAAATGCCCGCTAAATGTTCCTAGATTATTACACCTCTTTGTTTTATTGTTGTTTTGTCATATTCACTCTACCGGTGTCCACCACCTTTGTGCACACGTTGTCTCATTGGCCTTGATGCATCCAAGTTTTGTGTCCCTTGCTCTTACATTGTCTCCCATGTACACATGGTAAGTTACACCACATTCCCATTTGTAAATCTTAGCACATCACCACTGATCCCCTTCACCTTGTACATACAGATGCCATGGGGCCTTTGCTCTATGATATTTTGGATTATTGTGTTTTGTGTCCCACTGACAAGCTTTAATAGATTTGTTTCATCTTTGCTCTTCACCGGAAGAGAAACTTCCATGAATACACTGAGACCTAGAGTTTCCAGGCAAGGGGGGCTTCCGCCGGGAGCTTCACATTATTTCATCTGACTGCAAGAGAAAAACTATCGGTCCCATGTCCCGCTTTCTTGAATCTTGTGGGATGCGTATGAAGCCCTTGGCTCTCTCCACACCCTTGTACGTTGGAACCATACACTTGCAGATAGTTTCTGTCCCATTCACACCAATTACAGAAGACATCATCTCTTTGCACTGGATGCCATGTCCTACATGACAGGGGTGTGGAACCATGCCTCTCAAAGTCCATTTTCTTACAACGTCACCCCTTTCAAATGCTGGTCCCATCAACGTTCTGACCTTCATTTAATTCATGTTTTGTGGAGTGTAGCCACCATGTGGGTCCCTGGTGATTTGTTTTATGGAAACATTTCCCCTCGATTCTGCCTTCCTGAATTTCATGCCATCTCGGACTTGCATGAGAGTTTGTGCTTCTGGGGACCTGCTCCTCATTGTGTTGTAGAACCTTGCAATTGACTCGTCTTTGGGTACCTGTTCAAGTGTTATCTTTGTCATATTGCTTCTTTGGCCTCTCTGGCCCTGCTCAATCAGTTGCACGGAAGTGCTTTACCTGTCTCATACTCTGATGTGGGCCCGGTCTTCCCCACAGATGAAGCCCCTTTGGCGTCTTCCTCTGGCCTTGTGCCCTTGTACCCATTGCATCCAGTATAATCTTTCCAGTATCCGCACCACTTGAGTCATCTTCTTTGGCCTCTGTGCAACTCCTGTCCCCGGCGGCTGTCTCGTCACTTGCGTCTTCCTCCCTGGCCTCCCCTTCCCTTGTGTCTTCCACTCTTGTGTCTTCCCCGCCTGTCAATTCTCAACCTGGGTCTTCCACCCCAGTGTGCTGCCTAGAAAGGGCCATGATCACTTCGATACCTGAGCCCGACACTCCTGGGAGTAGATTGCGCTCCCTCCCTTCTTACAGTTACACTGCCTTGCCGTTTGTGCCCGTGTCTATCCTACCCACGCTTGGCAATGACCTGCCTCATCTTCCACCTCACGGTGATGTTGCATTTTCTTTATCCTGGGCTTTGATCCCTTAGCCTGACCGTCGATTCCACTAAGTTTAATGGTATTGTTTTCCTCCATTCCATCACTGCACAATGATACTGAATCATTGCTAATGAGTTTCATTGTGCTTCGGATTGCATCATCTCCAATGTTTTTCCGCTTGCTTTGTGGAAGGTGGCCTATCTCCCTTGCCACCAAAGCCCACCATTTTTCGTGAGGCTCGGGATGCTCTAGACTACTATTCATGGGAGACATGAGTGTAAGATGAGATAAGTGCTCTTTGTGAGCATGATTTCTTTAAGCTCTTCAATCTACTCATTAGCGCACCTGAAATCCAAGGGCTTACGAGGTCCTTAGGGTAAACTTTGGCAATATCTCCACACCAGTCAGTTTGTATACAACTACTTGTGCTCCCCTTAGTTTGGTGGCAAACCATGACTGGGATTTTGAGAAGATGGAAGTGAAAAAAAATTCTTTGCATGGAAAACAAAACAAAGAAATTCAACCTCAAGCTTCACGGATGGCACGTGCAAGGGCTGATGTCCACACAAGGCCTGAAAGAGTCCAAAGCAGTCGTCAAGATGTTGGAACCAGGAAATTACCTCCACCCTGGCGAGAGGGGGGTACTGCCCAAGCACGGTGGACCCTACTCTTTTATTGAGTCCCCATTTGGCACCTTTTGCCACCATCTCGCTGTACAACAGTGATCTGTTCATTGCCTCTCCCAATCCCACTACAGTGCAGTCTGCCAAGTCTGCCAAGTCTCTCTTGTAGTCTTTCTTCACAAAGAATAGCCTTGGTCCAGTTTGTGTCACTTAAGGCATGAAAATCTAGAGGTTTCATCCCTGCCACACACTCCATATTCACCTGGCTACCTAAGTGCGTAGCCTAGAGGGGCCCTTTGTCTTATTTCTCTCTGTAGCCCCCTCCGCCTTGACACCCACAAATGCTGCTGGCAAACTTCTGTTGAAAACACTTGATGTTTCTAGGGTTGGGGAATTTTTCAATGTCATGGACTATCTCTACTTTATTGGCTCTCTCATGTGCAATAATCCATACACTCTGTAAAATGTATGTCAGGCTGTGCTTCGGTGCACATCCCTCTATCTTTTCAATGGCCACACTGAAGTTTATTTGGCACACGACAAAGATGCCTGCATTCTCACCAGCTACATCTTTATCATTGGTGGCACTGCAATCTCGTGGAACATTGGAAAGGAGGGGTGTGTTGCGCACAGCTTGAGTGAGACGGAATATGTTTCCAGTGTCACATGTACGAAAGAGAGAGCTTGGATTTGTCACTTGTTGGAACAGCAACGTGTACCTATCTAGTGCATCACCATGCATTACAAAAAAGAAAAAATTCCGCCAGTCAGAAGGATTATGTACAAGGTCTAATATCTTCCATCATTTTCTTGTGAGTGTATCACTGCAGGTGATATCTGCATTCCATCGGTTGATACACAATTTCAGCATGCTTTCTTTCTGAACAAAGCATTCAGCTCTGTCATGTTTAAGTTTTCAGTGCATGCTGTTGATCTGATTCTATGCTCATTTTACAAATGGTAGATTCCCTACTCTCTCTCACCATGTTCAAATCCTATCTTTTGCGGTAGTGAATCCAAATACTCTTCACAAGCACGTGAAGTCTGCTTGAGGCCGTACATAATTTCTACAACTTGTAAACTAGGTACTCCTAACCCCGAGAAATGGAAAACTAGGCAACAGGTTGGGGCAGCAGCGTTGTTGATGCAGCGTGCAGGCTTCCACGCTTGCTGCTTAAGTCTGCTACCCCCTCAGTCTGCTGCTCTAGAGACTAAGTCTGGAAGCTCTGGGTTTGCGCACGCCAGAGTTAGCGCCAGAAAGCAGCTGAAAACTGGAAGTAACTGATTAGGAGTGAAGAATGAGCAACAATGGGAGACTCCTCCAAGTTCTAGCTCCCCCCACTAGTGTAGAACTTGTTACTCAGCTAACCAGCCAATCAGAAAATAGTCCTGGACCTATCTCCTGGCAGCCCAAAACCCGGGCGTCGTCCGTTTTTCCTGAAAACTGGACCATACCATAATACCGATGCTACAAACGAAGTCGTTCAGTCAGAATCAGCTAGAAAAATAGCAGCAAAGAGTTATGGCTGCCCGAACCCAGGCAGTGCCTACGACGGTCCATGATGCCAAACAGTGCCACGCAGCAAGGACCCTAGGCATAGCATGATGCTGCAGACGCAATGGCACAGTCAGAATTAGGGCTGGGTTCATGCAGACAGCAACTGTGGTGGCAGTGACCGCCGGCGGCCCGACCGCCAAGGGGCCTGCCGATGGACCTGAGCACGTCGCCAGAGGGAGGAGGCTCCAGCAGGCTGCGAGTAGGCCTCAGCAAGCGTCGGCTCCACCAGACAACACTCCAGTAGCGTCGAGTCTCGCCGTCAGTCATCTGCACGCCGATGTACACAAGCCGGGAGGACACAACAGAGCACAATGAGGGATGCACAAAAACCAACAGCTCCATGTATATTTCCTCCTCCAAGTTACCATCGAGGAATTTTGTCTTGAAATACATGTAATGAATCTCAGAGTTCTCAGCTGATATGTAACAAATGAGCTCATGCATTGAGGCAAACTTTGCACTGGCACAAATGCCTCTATGTGGGAAATTCTGTCTTGCTACAAATAGCACTTGTCAAATAACCTTACTTGTACTACTTGGGGTTTCCATCTGCTCCCTCCATTGTCTTAACATCTACTTGTACTTTATCATCTATCGTCTAGGTGGAGACTCCAGCGGTACCCATATGTCATTTTCCAGTTGCGACTATGTCATTTGTTGCACTGCCTACGTCCAAGTAGCTACATCTTATGTAGCAATCGCCTCCTTGTAGATAACTGGCTTGTCAAAGTTTGTTGCAACTACCACGTTCATGTGTTCTCAATTCTATGACATCCATTTATGCCCACGTTCATGAAGCTTGTAGTGCACCGAGAGAGGGTATAGACGACTTGTGACTAGGGCGTTAGCAGATTGCTAATGAGATGCCAATGGATAAATAATTACTAGTGATGCAGTGCATCTCCTTCCTCTAATTCTTACTTTGAGGCCATTGTATCTGATGTAGCAGACATGGAAGAGTAGAGCATTTCTCTCTATGTTATAGTACAGAAAATATTTCAAGAGATAAGAAGAGGAGGATTTCCTGATATTTCTGTTTCCTTACCAGATGACGTTGGTGCCAATGATGTTTCCTCCTTTGAAGATGGCATCCCTTAAGATGATGGCGTGGCCCATACCCTTCTTGTAAGGGCGGTAGGCATTGTTGGTCATATCATAGCCAACAATCAGAATTTGTGCACTCTTTGCATCCCAATTTGGCCGCTTCTCCTGGGCCATGTGCAAGTACACCAAGCCGCCAAAAGAATGAAGATGGCCCGTGCTCTACTTCTTGCCAAATTGTGACCCAAATGACATCATCTTCACTAGATACTTGCTTGGAATGCGGTTCTTCATGTACACCACCATGCTCACAGCCTTGGCCCAAAGTTCATAGTTGAGTCAAGTTGTGTGTAGCATGTAGTACATCAGTTCCACAACTTGGCTTGTTTTTCTATGGTAGTCTGTTGCAAAACAATGGCTTGGTGTGTTTCACCTTGATGCGACTTGTTTTAATGCAATCCTTGAACTCCTTGCTCGGGTACTCTTCACAGTGGTTGGTGCATAATGCTTTGACCTTCTTGTTTGCCTGGCTTCCCAAAATTTTCTTGAACTCCTTGAACCTATCACAATATTGGTCATTATGAGTGAGGAAGTATACAATATTGTAATGGCTGAAGTCATCAACTAAAGTGAGGAATTACTACGAGACACAAAACCTCAAGGTATGTAAAGAGCCCCATAGGACCATGTGATTAGGTCGAGTTCCTCCTTTACGCATGCTCCCATCCTGTAATGGGTCGAGTATCCAGCTCCTGCTCTGAATTCGTCGTCGCAGTTCGCAGAATGGCGTTCTCAGTCCGCATCAGGGGCTTACCCCCTTTGTAGGACTGAGGGGCAATCGTCATCAACGACCCACAGCAGGGAGACTCGAATGTTTTGAGTCTCCGGAGGCCCATTTCCGTTTTTAACTTTACCCCTGGTTTTGGGACCCAAACTGGGGGTTTTTACCTGGAACTCGTGTGTTTGCACGAGTTACTTCATTTTTTCGTGTTGAAGTTTGTTGCAATCGAACTTCAATTTACGTTTTGATGTCCTAGCACGAAATCGTCGCGTGCGAGGCACGCTGGCAATTTCGCGCCAGTTCTCTCGCCTCTCGTCCCTTGTCCCCCTCCCTCATCCTCGCTTGCTCGCTTGCGAGGGGGGCGAGCGGGGGCAAGGGCACGAGGCCATGAGGTCTCGCCCTCGAGGACCTCGTGGGCCCTCAGCCGCCGATCGGGCTGAGGGAATGATCGGCGGCTGGTGGCTGGCCGGTCGGTGGCCGGCCGGTCGCTTGGCCGGCCGCCTGCCGTCCAGCCGGCCGGCAGCGAGCTGGCCGGCGTCCAGCAAAATGCTGGCTGCAGGCCAGCCCTTGCTGACGTGAGGGGTGGTGCGCAACCACCCCTTGTTTCAGCAAGGAGGGAGGGCCGGACTGGCCCTCCCGCTACATTCCTCCCCACTTGTTATGGACTGTCTCGGTTCATGAACAACAAGCAGGATTGTCAGTTAGTGAGTCATCAACATTGTGAAAGAAAATTAACAACTTCAATCGCCAGCTAAACATGAACACGTGGATGGTACTTGGAACCTAAGCTGTAGCTTGTAGGTCAGCACGGCTAGCGGCCTCCCCCCTTTAGGCTGGAGCGTCCGCACGACAACCATATTGGGCGTCCCCAACCTCCTATGGTTGCTAATCATGAATGCTACCCCGTGGGAATGTTGTTCACTTTTTCCGCGTTTAGGTGCTACCTCCTACCACGTGTTGGTCTGTGCGAGCTGCAAGCCCGCTCTAGTACTCGTTGACCACCCCTGTGGGCAACCGAGATTCGGGCTCCCATGAATTATATTCAGGCCCATAACCGGCCCAATGAACGAGGTAGTCCCTAACAATGCACGACCGAAGAGTACGCTCTTGGTGCTGGAGTAGGCGAAGGACCTCGTATTGGCAGTCAGTAGCAAGGACTACTGGCGGTGGCTGAACGGTTCCGTCTGCCGCATATGGAGCCAGCATGCCCACATGAAGCACGTCATGTATCTTTATACTCGACGGAAGTAGCAATTGGTATGCCACTGGCCCGATGCGTGCCACAATGGGAAACGGCCCAATCCACTTCGGTAGACGCTATCCTGCCCTTGGCGACTTCAGCCGAAGGTTTTTAGTGCTAAGCAGCACTTTGTCACCTATGTCAAACTAGACCTCCCGCAGACCTTTGACGGCATATGCCTTTTGTCGCTGGCGAGCTGCTTGAAGGTGATCCTTTGCCTCCTGTAATAAGGAGTTGATGCACTCGGCAAAGGCTTGAGCGGAAGGAACCTGCCCTTCTATACTCCCACTCTTCACCAATGAAGAGGGTACCACCGGATGCCGACCACTACTCAATACGAATGGTGTGAATTGTGTGGACTCGTTCACCGAGTTGTTCACAGCAAACTCTGCCGGTGCTAGGAATTCGTCGCAATCGTGCATGGTAGGGTCTACGTACATACCGAGCATCTGCTCTAGAGTACAATTCATGCACTCTGCTTGTTCGTCAGTTTGAGGGTGAAATGCTGTCGACAATTGCGACTCACTGCCAAAGTACTCGTGCATCTTTTTCCAGAACTTACTATTAAGTTTTCGATCTTGATCGGAGATAATGCGCAACGGTAAGCCGTGGTACTTTACAACACCCTCAAAGAAGAGACGGGCGGTCTCCTCTGTGTTCACGTCAGTGGTTGTAGGAATGAAGTGTGTCATCTTCGTCAGAAGATCCACAACCACTAGCATTGCATCGTGGCCACGGGCCGTGTCCAGAAGACCAGTAATGAAGTCCATGTTGATGCACTCCCATCAAGTTTCAGGAATGGGAAGCTGTTGGAGGAGTCTAGCAGGCTTCTTGTTACTAGCGTTATTCCGGAGACATGGGTCGCATGTCATGCAATACTTACGGACATCAATACTCCATCCTGGCCACCAATATTGGTATGAAAGTGCCTGTCCGGTCTTTCGGGGTCCCACATGACCTGCGACCAGCGGGTCGTGGAACTGGGAGATAATCTTTTCTCAAAGGTCTCCCAAGTTTGGCACAACAACTTGTTCTTCATGCCAAAAGATTCCTGCGGCATCCACCAAGCCGTACTTGTCTAGATTTTGAGAGTGTTGAAACCAAGAATCTACCCAGTATCCCATCCGGATCTTGTTTACAAACCGCTGTAATGGATAATCTCTCATGGTAGTTGTCGCAGAGGTACAGGGGGGTCTGGTGATTGTACTGTTGCTGTTGCAATGGCCATAAAACACCCACAGACCTCGGTGGTTGCTGTAACTTCCACAGGCTGTCGGCTAAGTGGATCGGCCACATTGATGTGTCCAGTCCGATATTCCCATGTGAACAAGAATCGGCTCAGATTACCAAAGCATTTGAAAGCCCGAAGCATAACACTCGGAACGGATAGTGTCCCATGTGCATTCAAAACACGGTTTTGGGCACATCATCTTCCGTGATACAAATTTGATGGTACCCTTGAGACAAATCCAAGGACAAAAATACCTTTGCGCCTTGGAGTTGGTCAAAAAGGTCCTCAACCCACTGTAAGGGGAATCGGTTTTTCACCGTCATCTTGTTCAATACCCGGTAATCCACGCACATGCGTAAACCACCGTCCTTTTTGTTCACAAAAGGGATTGGCGCACCGTACGGCAAGCTACTGGGTTCGATCCACCCTTTTGCAAGGTACTATTTGATTTGGCATTTGGCCTCTCGCCTTTCTGCTGGACTAATGCGATACATGGGTCTGAACAAAGGAGTCGCCTCCGGTTGCAGCAGAATTGTGTGGCCCATGTGTCTTTCAGGTGGAAGCCCAGCCGGTGGGTCTTGGAATACATCCGAGAACTCCGCCAATAGAGATTTGATCTCTTGTGACGTGTCTTCTTTCACGTTGTCCTCCATTTTCTGCAGCTGCGCCAAGAAATATCGACAACCTTGTCGAATACGTCTCTTGACCTACATTGCAGTCAAGCTGTCATGGACTTTGAGTCAAGTTGGTGATGAAGTCGGTGATCGTGCAGAAGGCCTCCCACGGCATGGGCTGCCACTCGAGGTGCGGCTGCTGTGCACTCCACTTCTTGACCACATACTTGAAGAGTTTGTCTTCAAGACGTGTCGTGGCAAGGTCGCCCCACTGGCTGAGTGGAGCCTTGTAGACATGTAGGACGTGGTCCATGCGATTTAGCCAGTCGGTCAACTTCACGCCCTTCCGGTAGATGTCCACACTATGGAGGAAGGACGTGTTCATGACCGATCCCGAAGTCGTCAAGGTAGGCAAGTCATCGCTGCCACCGGCCGTGGCATCCGCAGCTGAGGCACGCTGCGCTTGTTGTTGCATCCGTACCTGGGTCACGCTCTGCAACGCCTTATTGAGGTTGTTGCATCCACGGCTTACCTCATGGGTGGCCAGGCGCTATGTTGGCGATCACGGTCGAAGTCCGTGATGCTTTGCCTGACGTGGGCGAGCAGGTTTGCGAACGCAAAATTGAGCTGTCGTCAGAGCATCGGCAATAGTTTCAAGTGCCTCGCGTTGTCCGTGCATCCTTACCCACTACAAGAGGGTATGGTTTGCGTACACGCCACCAAGGAGTCCCACCTTTTGGAGGAGGCTGTCGTCAGCGACAACGCTCAAGTGTGCCCTGCCCTACCCCATTGCGGCCACATCGTAGGAAGGAGGTTCCGCCCCCATTCCTCCGAGTGGTGTCGTATCTCCACCATCGGTGGTGATCTTGAGTCAGCCTGCCGCCTCAGCAGCAAGCTCCGCGATCCTACGACGGTCATCGCGAATTGCCTTTGTGGTGATGTCGTCCAGCTCGTTCTCACAGGAACTTCCCATGTGGCTGCTCTCAGCGCCCTTGCTGCTCTCGGCAGTCTCGGTGCCGTCGGTAGCTTCAGGCAATGCGGTAGGGGCCTTGCCCTTCTCGAGAAATCGGCTTGAGTTAGCCGCACGACAATGGCGATGATCCCAGTCCTCGTCGCCTTCTCCATCGTTGGCGTTGTGCTCTTCGTCGGGGTCCCCATCCGGGAGATCCTCCTCCATCGGGTCGTCCATCGCGTGGGGGTCACCCACGTGTGCGTCGACGTGCTTGTTGAGCACCTTTTCGGCCTCTGCACGCTTCTCAGTATCACCAAGGTTGGCGTCAGTTGCCTTTGACAGTACGACTGCCTTTGGCGGTACAATTGCCTTTGGGTTGGCAACCGTGCTCGCGGCGGTGGCTCCCAAAACTTGGAGTCCGCCGAGAGCTTGTGGTGAGGTCGTTACCACCTTACCCTTGTTGGTCTTAGACGGTCCGGCACTTGCCATCTCGTCGCCCAAGCAACTGGCACGTAAAGACTGTTGTGAAGATCACCCCACAACACAATTTTAGGAGGAATCGCCTCCTAAAATCTTACTCTCACAATCGGTGAGGCAATTTCAATTCAAATTTCCATTTTCCTAGGCCGCCACGTCGGCACAAGGTCGTGGGTTTTGAAACTAGTCCTCCTCAACCGTGACTCACGGCACTTGGTAGCAACTAGGATCTAGGAAAAAAGAGAGTAGTAATACACGGGAATAACAAGAAGTGTGAGTACCGCTCACAAACTAGGACAGAGAGTAAGAAAACCTAGATAAACAAGCAAGTACAATGTAAAGAAGGAAAATACTACTTTTCTTCTTGTCTTGTGGTATTCTTTGGTCTCTTCTTGCGTCTTCTTGGCACACCTTGTCCCCCCTTGGAGGTGCCTTTCTTGTGCTCCACGGCAATGTGACGACCTCTAAAAATTCTCCAAGTAGCGCTTTTCTCCTTTTTCCGTTTATCTCAGGCCGTGAGAGTCTCTTGTATTGGAGAAGGCGCTGCCCCAATTTCTGGTTGAAGAGGAGCGAAAGGAGCCTTGAGAAGAGGGGAAAAGTAGGTGGTTTTGGGGATGGGTACTCCCTATCCCGTCCCAAGAAATTTCTCCTAGCCCACAAGGATGGAGAGAAGACTGTGGAGAAGAAGCCCCCAGAAAATAGAGCTCTTCTCTAGCTTCCTAACACACTTTACGGTGCTTCAAACAGTGAAGCGTAGATGTGGTAGTCCCTTCTGGCATTTCTGGTGCTGCCTGTAGCTGCCTTCGGCGTTTTGTATACGGCGTAGCCACCGTTTCCGTCGAACCCTTAGTCGCGGGGGTTGTCTGGCTCCGAGAACTACTGTAACGGGTCGAGTCTCTAGCTCCTACTGTGAAGTCATCATCGGAGTTCGCAGAATGGCGTTCTCAGTCCGCGTCAGGGGCTTACGCCCTTCGCAGGACTGAGGGGAAATTGTCATCAACGACCCAGAGCAGGGAAACTCGAATATCTCGAGTCTCCGGAAGCCCATTTCCGTTTTTAACCTTACCCCTAGTTTTGGGACCCAAACCGGGGGTTTGTACCTCGAACTCGTGTGTTCGCACGAGTTATTTTGTTATTTTTGTGTTGAAGTTTGTTGCAAACAAACTTCGATTTACGTTTTGACGTCCTAGCGTGAAATTGTCGAGTGCGAGGCACGCTGGCAATTTCGCGCCAGTTCTCTCACCTCTCGTCCCTCGTCCCCCTCCCTTGTCCTCGCTTGCGAGAGGCGCGAGCGGGGGCGAGGGCACGAGGCCACGAGGCCTCGCCCTCGAGGACCTCTTGGGCCCTCAGCCGCGGATCAGGCTGAGGCCGTGATCGGCGGCTGGCGGCTGGCCGGTCGGTGGCTGGCCGGTCGCTTGGCCGGCCGCCGGCCGTCCAGCCGGCCGGCAGTGAGCTGGCCGGCGGCCAGCAAAATGCTGGCCGCCGGCCAGTCCTCGCTGACGCGAGGGGTGGTGCGCAACCACCCCTTGTTTCAGCGAGGCGGGAGGGCCAAACCGGCCCTCCCGCTACACATCCAAGAAAGTGTACCACAATGATTCTTACACTTCAGAAATGAAGTCAATGCTATTGTTCGAATTTCCGGATGCTCGACCGTTCATGCACCGTCTACTTTTTGTGTACATGCTAAAGGGAGAACAGGATGATGTGTCCATAGTGAGCATGCAAGATCTCACCACCGGTTCCTTTTACCACTACTGCAAGACTGTACTCATGCGAGATATTGGTCATCCCCAGAAAGCGGTACATATCGCACTCCCTCGCCAACATGGCCAACTCCTCTCTAGTGTCCTTGTGGAATGCCGTCATTGAAGAAGGTAGGTAGTCAGGTTTTGTGAGAGAGGAGACTAAGAGGATGTTGAATGCGACATAAGGAACACTCCTGCTCAAATCCATGCATGGTTCCACACTCCAACTCCACTATCCCCATTGACTTAGCATGAACCACCCAATCATCACCTAGCATTTGAAAGAGGGATGTGTTTTGGGAGACACCGGTCGAGGCGGTGATTATGTCATTACGCTGATTTCAGATGCATATTTTGATACTCCCGTTGTATTATGAGTAAACAATTGTGTGAAATTGACCCAAGAACCGGGTCATTTGGTACAGGGATGAGAAAGATACGGCCGTGCAAAGGTGGAAGGCACACCTCCAAGAAACAGGAGACGTACTGGTTCGACCTCGAGCACAGCGGAGTGAGGTTCTCGCCCACTGTAGGCAAAGCGCCCCTGGATGGTCTCTTAGCCAATGAGGCAAGGTTTATTGGGGTCCAAGGGCACTTTAGGATGGCGGCTGGAGCAACATTTGCAAGCAAGGGCGCTTTGGGTGGCCGTGACCTCCGCTGGTGGTGGTGCCAGCGGCCGTCACACGTGGAGCATTTGAACAGCCATAACTTAGCAGTTTCTTCACAGATTGAGGCGTTCTTTGGTGTTTTGCAAAGATTGCAACATGTATAACATGATGCATGTGTTATTTGAATCATTGCACTTCAGCAGAGGATTTCAGAGCTCCGAGGGGATTCTGGCTGGCTCATAGGTCTGGTACATAAGGAAGCCTAGGGATTGTTCTAGGAGGCCAATCTTACCCAGAGACTTTGTACATTTCTTTGTACTGATCGATTAAGTCCAAGGATTCATTCCTTGACCAACTCTCCTTGTTCTCCAAGCATCACCTTGCACACGTCCATTCGATCCTACAAGTCTTCCGTAGCGCACCTTGGTGTAAACGCCGCTAGGAGAGTCGCACGGCGGGAACCTCGGTCACTAGTAGTGGTCTTGCTGCTAGGAGACGGTCGTGCGACATCTCAAGGATTGGCCCACATGCCAAGGGGTCAAGGGTGGGAGATCTACCACAACTTTGCTTGGCCAGATAATCTTTTGTCACAACTGGAAGCATGGCAGCCGCGGCGTATGACCAGACGTACCTCATGGAGGAGATCCGGCGTGCTCTTGATGAGTTGCGTCAAGAGAACCAACAGCTGCGTGCGGAGGTTGAGGCGAGGTATATCGACCAAGGGAGCAGTGCGTTGGGGGGTGTCGCATTGGCGTCTGCACATATCTTTCGGCGTCCTAAGCCAAAGGAGCCAGAGTTCTACACTGGCAAGGCCACTGCACGCGAGTGGCTCTTCATGGTGAACTCGTACTTCATAGCGTTGGGCGTTCCCATGGGAGAAGATGCCACAAGACTAGAGTATGCACGTACGCTGCTCTGGGGAATGGTGCTGCAGTGGTGGTCGGCATTGTGCCAGCGGAACGCCGCTGGGTTGCCGTATGGGCTGGGGGCGGGGCAATGGCTTCAGCCACTACTGATTCTATCGCTGGGACGGGAAGTGCAGCTCTGTGTGCAAGCGTTGACGGAGAGACCAGAGACGTGGAAGAAGTTGGAGACGATGCTCCAGGCATGCTTTCACCTCATGAACGGCGGCCGGGTCGCACGTGACAAATCAAGCACATCAAGCAAGGCGGATTGGTCCAGGACTACACTACACGCTTCATGGCTTTGGCGGCGCAGATTGACAACCTCTCGGACGCAGATGCGTACAACCGCTACCATGACGGCCTGAAGCCACACGTCCAATGTGAACTCACGGTGGTCAGGTTGCGGACCTTTGCAGGGTTGGTCTCGGCGGCAAAGTGCATCGACGCGGGATGCTACAATGCGCGCCGGATCACAGGTGGAGCAGCCGGGTCAGGTTGTGTCCATGGAGATGGATGCAATCCATGTCGGGCAGTGGGGTGCCGGAGGACAGCAAGGACAAAGAGGCAAGTGCTGGGCTTGTGGCGAGGAAGGACATTGCAAGCGGGACTTCCATAAACGCAAGGCACAGCAAGGAAACGGGCAGCATCAATGAGGAGGGGATGACCTACTGCTGCAAGTCTTTTTTTCAGGAAGGGACAGCACTAGCCCTCCAAGTCTTCTGCCAATCAAGGAGCTGCCTCAAGTGCTGTTGCGGAATGAAGGTGAGACCCGGAAGTTTCCAGGGATCATCTTGGAGCTGGTTCTTGAGATTTTGGAGGGGAGTTTCAATGGTCGGAGGAAGCTACGCGGCCTGCTAGACGACGGTGCGAGCCATAGCTTCTTCAACAACAAGTTGGCGACGAGGTGGGAGCTCGCATGGTAGCTGAGGACGCCGGCCAAGGCGTGGCAGGTGTCTAGAGTGGTGGAGTGCAGCATGCCTCCCGTCAAGCACAAGGTCCATATGGGTGAGTTAGTGTGCGGCATGGAGTTTCACACTTGTCCTATGGATGATTACGACTGTTTGATCGGCCAGGATTGGTTGCACGCCTAGAATCCAGAGATGGATTGAAGGTGCAACCGTGTGGTCATGAAGACGGGTGGAAAAAATCTCACTGGGCCATTGTGGCGGAGTGAGGGGAAGGAGTTGGACATGGTGGAAGCAGGGAAGCAGCCGCGCGTCATCAACTTGCAGTAGTTGAAGCGGTGTGAGCGCAAGAGTGGCCAGGTTTACTTGGCCTGGGTGTTTCCACAACAAGCAGCAGAGCAATAGATTGCAACCGTTGAAGTAGCGGAGGGGCAGCCAGTGGAAGGTGCGGGAGCTCCAGGGTTGCCTCTTGGTATTTGGGAGGTGCTCAAGGAGTGCACGGATGTTTTCCAGGAGGAGTTGCCAAAAGGGCTGCTGCCACAACGTGACATCGACTACAAGATTGAAGTGGTGCCAGGGTCGTCACTAACGGTGCGGTCTTGTAATCGCATGAGCAATGTGGAGCTTGTGGAGCTCAAGAAGCGGTTGGGGGAGTTGATGGACCAGGGCTTCATTTGGCCGTTGGTGTTTCCATACGCGGCGCCAGTGCTGTTCGTCAAGAAGAATTCAGGAGAGCTGCGGATGTGCGTGGTCTACCGGGCGCTCAACAACATCACGGTGAAGAACCGCTACCCGTTGCCATGGGCCAAGGAGCTGTTTGACCAGTTGCGAGGCGCACTCGACTTCAGCAAGCTGGACCTGAGGTTGGGGTACCACCAAATCCGCATTGCAGAGGAGGATGTGGAAAAAACCGCATTCCATATGCGCTAGGGGTACTTTGAGTACCCCGTGATGCCCTTTGGGCTAACGAATGCCCCTGCCACCTTCATGGGGTTGATGAACCGGATGTTCCACCCCTACTTGGACCAATTCGTGGTTGTTTTCCTTGATGAAATCCTTGTGTACTCGCAAACGATAGAGGAGCACCAAGAATACCTGCGGACAGTGATGGAAGTGCTGAGAAAGGAGCGGCTGTTTGCCAAGCTCAGCAAGTGTGAATTCGCCAAGCAAGTGGTGGAGTTCCTTGGGCACATTGTCAGGGGGAAGGGGATCCGCATGGACCCAAAAAATGTGGAAGCAGTGGAGGAGTGGCCAGATCCAGGGTGCGTGCGTGATATCCAGATTTTTTCGGGTTTTACGAACTACTACCGGAGGTTTATCCGGGGGCACGCGGCCATGGAAGCACCCTTGATAGACTTGCTCACGAAGGGGCGCTAATGGGAGTGGGGTATGAAGGAGGGGCACGCCTCTGATGCAGTGAAGGCTGCCATGTATCAAGCTTCGGTGTTGGTGCATCCAGACACAAGCAAGGAGTACGTGTTGGCGGCAATGCAAGAGACTATGCAATTGGCGGGGTGCTGATGCAGGACCAAGGAAAGGGTTTGCAGCCCATTGCGTACTACTCCAAGAAGCTGAAAGGAGCTAAAATCAACTACCCAATCCACGAGAAGGAGATGCTCGCGGTGGTCCAGGCCTTCAAGCAGTGGAGGTGCTACCTTGAGGCACGGCGGTGTGTGGTGCACACGGACCACTACGCGCTCAAGTACCTCAAGTGGCAGCCGAACCTGATTCGTCATCAAGCACGGTGGATGGAGCTGCTGGAGGGTTGCTTCAACTACGAGATCCAGTACATACCAGGAAGGATCAACCCAGCAGACCCGCTTTTGCGTCGCCCGAACTTAGGTGTGCATGCGATCACGGTGCTGGCGGGATTTCCAATCATCCGCAACCTGTTTGCGCATGGGTATGCGGAGGACGAGGACTTTGCCGGGAGTACGGTGAATGAGTGCAAGTGGGATGGCCAGTATTGGCGACGTCAAAAGGGAAACAAGATTGTGGTGCCGCGGAGTGCGTCAACAGGCGTTGTTGGAGGAGGCGCACGACTCGTACTACAATGGTCATTTTGGCCACGACAAGACCTTCAAAATGCTTGCGCGTGAGTATTGGTGGACAACGATGGGAGCAGATTGCAAGGGGTACGTGAGCAGCTGTGACACGTGCCAAAAAATCAAGTCACAAAGGGCACGGGCGCCAGGAGAGCTGCAGCCGCTACCGGTGCCGCAACGCCCATGGACGGACATCTCACTGGACTTTGTGGGGGATCTTCCACAGGGCGCAACGGGCAACACCATGGTGCTTGTGGTGGTAGAACAGTTTTGCAAGATGGCGTACATTATTCCATGGGAAAAAAAGGTCATGGCAATAGAGACGGCTTAACTCCTCTTGCAACACCTAATCAAACTTCACGAGGTGCCAAAGTGCATGGTCTCCGACCGCGACCCGCACTTCACCTCCCGGTTTTGGGGCAACTCTTCAAGAAGCTGGGCACCCGTGTGGCTCTTTCATCGGCATACCATCCCCAAACGGATGACCAAATTGAGCACACCAATCAGACCATGGAGCAACTGCTGCGGGGGATCGTGGAGCCGGATGGTGGGGGATGGGAAAGCAAGCTCCCGGTGGCTGAGTTTGCCTACATCTCAGCAGTGCATGCCTCGATAGGGCGGTCTCCCTTTGAGGTAGTGTATGGGGTGAAGCGTGCATGTCCCTTAGCCATGGCAACGGGATCGGACCTACCCGTTGTGCAGTGGTTTGCAAGTGACTTCACGGAGGTGTGGCACGGCGTACGAGATGCGCTTCACAAGGCGCAGCAGTAGATGAAGCGGCAAGCAGACAAACACTGGACAGCTGAGGAGTTCTTGGTGGGACAAAAGGAGCTGCTGAGCTTGCGAAACCTGCAGACAACGGGGGTGGGCAGCCACAAGATCAAGCCTCGGTGGGTGGGGCCTTTTCTGGTCAAGGCGAAGCGGTCTTCAGTGAGCTACGAGTTGGAGCTGCCGGACTACTACGGGATCCATCCCGTGTTCCACGCTTCTCTTTTCAAGGCCTAAAAGGAGCCGGATGCGCAGTTCGCAGCATGGGGACAGGCTCTTCCTCCACAAGTCTTTGTGGAGGGTGAAGAGGAGTACGTGGTGGAGTCGATTCTCGGGCACCGTAGGTGCGGTTATGGGTGGCAGTTACTGGTGCAACGGCTTGGATATGGGCCTGAGCACAGATTCTGGATCCCCAATGCTGATTTCCACAGGGGCAGTGCTGCCAACACGGTCCTCCGAGCGTACCAGGAGCGCACCGGGACGGTGCTCCCTCGGAGGTGGGGGGGGGGTGATGTTATGGGAGCCGCAGGTCGAGGCAGTGATTATGTCATCATGCTGATGTTAGATGTATGTTTTGATGCTTTCATTTTATCATAAGTGAAAAAAGGCGTGAAATCGACCAAAGAAACGGGTCATTAGGTGCAAGGACGAGAAAGATACGGCCGTGTAAAGGTGGGAGGCGCACCTCTAAAAAACAGGAGACGTACCGGTTTGACCTCGAGCATGGCGGAGTGACTTTCTCGCCCACTGTAGCCAAAGTACCCCTGCATGGTTGCTTAGCCAATGATGCAAGGTTAATTTGGGTCCAAGGGTGCTTCGAGATGGCGGCTGGAGCTGCATTCGCAAGCAAGGGCGCTTCGGGTGGCCATGACCTCTGCTGGCGGTGCTGCCACTAGCCGTCATGCGTGGAGCACTCAAATGGCCATAACTTGGTTTTTTTTTTTCACGGATTGAGGCGTTCTTTGGTGCGTTCAATAGCTCAAAATGCGTAAAACATGATGCCTGTGTTGTTTGCATGATTGTACCTCAGTAGAGGGCTTCGGAGTGCCGAGGGGATTTTGGCTGGCTCATAGGTCTGGTACATGAGGAAGCCTAGGGATTGTTCTAGGAGGCCAATCTTACCCAGAGGCTTTGTACATTTCCTTGTACGGATCTATCGAGTCTAAGGATTCATTCCTTGCCCGAATTTCCTTATTCTCCAAGCATCGCCTTGCACACATCCATTCGATCCTACAAGTCTTCTGCAGTGCACCTTGGTGCAAACGTCGCCAGTAGAGTCACATGGCAGAAACCTCGGTCACTAGCAGCGGTCTTGCTGCTAGGAGAGGGTTGTGCGGCATCTACAGGGTTAGCCCACACACCAAGGGGTCAAGGGTGGGAGGTTTATCCCAAGGGCTCAGCGTGTGACCGTCATGCTGGGCGCCCCTCAGTTCATAGGATGGATATCAGCTGCTTGTGATGCATTGTACTTTTGGTGCAACCAAAGTCCTTACACGACGCAAGGTGTGCCTTCTCCACCAGTTACATGTCAAGATATTTCATGAAGAGGCAATCTTGTACATGCTTGGCTACATCCACGTTGCCACAATGGTGCATACCGTCCTGGTTTTGCATTTGTTGCTGATGCTGTGGCTGTTACAACTCTTTTGGAATCTGCTGCCACAACTATTGTTGTTGTGACTGCCACTACTACTGGTCTTTCTGGTCCCTATTCAACTTGAAGCAACCCTTCTTGAAGTAACTCTCTTTCTTTTGGTATTGGCACTTGCCTTTTTGGCCCTTTTGCTTTTGAAACAGCTGTTGTTGCTTGGTTTGTCCTCCCACGGCCACAAAATTTACTCTTATTTTGTTGTTGCCGTTGTATTTTCTTGCATTGCACTTGCAATTTGACCCGTAAAAAACATGTGTAAGTGAAGTTGATGTTAAGATTTGGTTGACACTCCAGCATCTCTTGGACTGTTTCGTAGCAATATAGAAATCCCCTCAGCAAGAGGAGGATGAAGCACATCTCTACCAGAGTGTACCTGACAGCTTGTAGCTGCATTTCCCTGACGAGATATGCCTTCATTCTTCTTCTTTTTTACATGAGTAATTGCAGCATGTGTTTCTCAAACATATGAGAATTAAGGATCCTTACTCTATTACTTCTTACATATCTCATCCCATCCCTCCTTCTCAATTTCCTGGTGTTGAAAAGAAGCCTGTATCCCTGCCTGTCCTTTGTTGTATTTATCATATGCCAATAGCATTTTTGCGAACAATCCTGCATGTAACCCACTCATCTACAGTATTTCTTTTGTAACCACCTGAACTGCGGTAATGTGTGGTGCTTGCGGACTCGGAGCAAGCTCGTCGCCACTCACCTCCTTCCACACGCCCCTCTCCTACCAACAAGAGGCAGGTAAAAACATCATAGAGCACGATGCTCATGGGTCCCTCCAGCCTGTCAAGAGGCAGGGCCGTGGTCACAATGGCTTTTGTTACCATTTTCAGCCTTGTTATGCCAAGCGCTACCCTTGGATGGAAGGGCTATCCCTACATCTACTGTTGTTCTTGCAATATCTTTTTCTATATAACATGAGGATTAGATGCAATGAGACTGAAGCTTCATAAACTCAGAGCCTATAACTGGAAATTACACCTCACAACATGTCACATCAACTTTTACAATTGGTCATCAACAGGGGGTTTTAAAAGATATGCCCTCTTGAAAACATCGTATGGTACTCTTCCTACACAAGCTTAAAGTGGCCAGGTTGGAAACGGTTCTTCTCCAAAATGCATGAATGGAACTTCAATATGTTTGCACTTAAGCAAAGCCCAAGATAGTTAATGTAGTTTTTCAAGTGGATTTTGAGACTTGAGCAAAAAAAGAGTTATGGCCATTGCATGTGATGATCTTCTTTTTTGGGCGTGACTCTCGATTTCACCGTTGGATTGTCACCGTCATGGGCTTTTTGGCAAAGTTTTCTCAATAGATTAAAGATAACTTGATCTATTGTCAACTCTGGGCAAGTTTTGAGCCCAAGTCACACCATCAAAGTGTCATCTTGTGTTAGTTCAAACTGTTAGAACTTTGCTCTCAGACCAAGTGTTTGATCTTGGTGACAAGGATAACGTTACAGCAGCAAGAACCTTGGATTGCAAGGGCATGAGTTGTGTTTCATAATGGTAGTTCAATCACTCAATATGATGGAGTACCTGAATTGCTATAGCTTGGGCGAGTATGCCCTCTCACAAGCCACACCACCAAGCCATGATGGCCAAGATTCACACAGTCCATAATCTCACACAAGAGATGCCATCAGTGTATCAATCAGGGTGCCTAAGAAATCAGGATCAACCTCAGAGGCCAACTGAATCAAGGATGGAGTGCGCAATCTATTAAAAATCACAAGAAACTCCATCATCTCCCTGAAATCCAAGTGCACAATGTAAAAACATTACCATAAAAGTTAGCCAGATGTTGCACAAGATACAATCTTCAACAACCTAAATAAAATCTAGGTTGTTGGGGCTTTTTCAGCCTTCCAATGATATGTTGCATGCCTAAAATGGATAACTATACGCAAAGGGACAATTGAAACACAATGAAGTCATGCTTATACTTCCTACAACTAGGTAATTAGCTGAGTGCAAAATGTCCGCTAACGTTGTGTTTTGGATATTTGTTCACCTGTCTTCCTTGTAGGTGGCGGCAGAATGTCGGCACACCGTGCTATGAGGTGTGCTATGAAGCGACCCTAGTGCAGTGTCAGTGTGCGTATACCTCTGTTACGAGTGATGGTCATGCCAAGGAAATTTTGTTCTTCTCCAAGATCTGTCATGTGGTAGTGCGCAGTGAGTAGTGCCTTTGTTTCCTCAACAAGAGATAGAGATGGTGACAAGATCAGCAGGTCATCAATGCACACAAGAATGGCAACCAGGACACGATATTCCCAGCGAATGAATAGAGAGGGATCAGAAAGACTCTGTAGAAACCCTTCGAGTTCTAGCGCGTAACATATCTCCTTGTTCCAGCATCGTGGGGCTTGTTTTAGTCCGTACAATGCCTTCAAGAGGAGCCACACTCTATCTGTTCCATTCGTGAACCCTGGTGGCTGGTCCACATAGATTTCCTCATCTACTGGGCCATTCAGGAACACGTTCTTAACGTCCATCTGATGAATTTCCCAGTCCTCAAGTGCTGCAACTCCAAGCAAGACACGACCAGAGGTGTCTGTACCCACTGGGGCATACGTGTCTGTGAAGTCTTGACCGGGTATTCGGTGAAATCCCTTGGCCACAAGGCGGGTCTTGTACTTCTCAAAAGGGCCCTTTATGTTCCGTTTAACTTTGTACACCCACTTCACATCAATGGCCTTGCGTCCAAGGGGAAGAGGGACTAGTTCAAAGACCTTGTATTCGAGGAGGGCATTCAGCTCATTTATCATTTCCTTCTCCCATTCTGCCGCATCTACGCGCCCCCTTGCCTCCTCAACAGTGAGAAGCTCTGGGAGGATGTCAACGGTCTTTGTGGGACCTACTGTATGGTAAGACTGTCTGTAGTTGACTCTTGGTACATTCAGTTGAGAGCGACGAGCTGGAGCAGGCTGAACAGGGTCAGACTGGACAGCGTTGTGTTGGATGGGATTTAGGCCAGGTGGGGACCCAAGAGAATCTGCACTAGTGCTGGCATGTTGGTGTGAGCAGGTCAGTAGGGACAGGTGTCGCCTGTGCAGTGGTCTCGTCTCGACCAGATGCTTTTGAGGTGTCCTTCTACATGATTGGGACAAGGATAGGAACGCTGACATACTCAGGATAGCATTCAGGAACCGTGAGCACAGGTGAGTTCTTGATTCCCTTGAATGCCCGGTAAGGCATATGTTCCAAGAAGGAGGCGTCACGACTCTCTACAAATGTGTGCTGCACCGGATCCCAGCAACTCCATGCCTTAGAGCCATGTTACACTCCGGCAAAGACACACCACCTGCCCCGTGGACTGAATTTGTGACTACGCTGTGAGTCAGCAAACCACACGCATGCCATAGTACCCCACACGCGGGCAGGACGCAGGTCTTCCTTTTGTTTGAACCACCTTTCCCATGAAGTGATAGTTTTAGGGAGAGGTCCCTGAGGCACTCTGTTCCAGACCCAAGTGATGTATTTGACAGCCTCCTCCCAGAATCCAAGGGACAAACCTGATTCAGTGAGCAGGGTACGCAGTGCATCACCCAGTGTTCTGTGCCATCTCTCTGCCACCCCATTTTGTTGAGGTGTGCATTGTGCGGTGGTTTGATGAACAATGCCTTTGGCTTTCAGGTTTGCTGCAAGAGGGCCTAGAAATTCTCCACCCCGATCTGTACGTAGGATGCGCAACTGGCAGCCAGTTTGTCCCTTAGCAAGGGGAATCCACTCCATTAGAGCCTGTTGTGCATCTGCTTTGGTTTTAAGCAGGAATTCCCAGAGGAAGGGGCTGTAATCGTCCGTGAGGGTCAACACGTACAGTGAAGCGTTTTGGACTTAGAGGAATCGCATTGGTCCAGTGAAGTCTGCGTGCATTAGTGCCAGGGGTGTCTCACTGACGTGACTTGACACTGGAAAACTCTGTTTGTGAGCCTTTCCTTCCTGAAATTCAAGGCATGCAGACATCTTCAAGCCATGAGGACAGTCATCAGGGCTAAGTCCGTGTGCGGGCTGATGTTTCAGAAAGTCAGTGATCAACTCAGTGTTGATGTGTGCCAGTCTTCTGTGAATGAGTTCGTTATGCGTTGAATTGGTCTTGGTCATGATGTGTGTCTGTGCACGGTTGGATGAAAATGCAGGGAACAGGGTGAGGCGATACAACATGTCAGCGTGCTAAGGTCCATCAGCCAGCAGCACTCCATGAGCATCAAGGAGCATGCATCTTTGAGCATGCGTTAGTGTTGACATGCCCGATTGACGATCCAACTGACCCCCTCACAAAAGATTCACCTTCAGTCGAGGGACATACAGGACTCCAGTTAGCCACGTGACACCCCTAGGTGCTTGCAATGCAACCGTCCCAATGCCCTCAACCCTTAGAACTTCCCCTGAGCCCGTTCGCACACCCTCCACATCATGTGTTGCATGTAGAGAAACAAACAGCTGACGATACGGAGACATATGATGGGATGCAGGTGTGCCAAACAACCATTCGTGCATGGGGAGGGTATGTGATGTCATGATATGCGTGTGCCCAAGGCGCAGACCTGACTAAGAGGCTACTGTGGTGTCTGGAGGGTGCACATTTGGGGTTGTCCCGTGAGCATCAGCAGCGTGTGCCGTGGCTATGTTGTCGTACACCCGCTGAGCCCATTCCGGCACCGGCACAGAAGTCATCACAAACAAGGGCACGTAGAGCACAGGCTGTCCATAGAACCTGTTGAAAATTTGCCCCTCCGCATGCCCAAGTGCGGCGCCGGGAGGCGCTGACGAGCCGCCAGAAAGTGGAAGCTCCGCGCCGGCGGATCTGGAGACTCGAGAATTACTCCGATCCTAAAATGAATAATTGCCCCATACATTTGACGAGTCGCTCAATCCGGTGGAAGTTTTTTTGCCAGAATCGGACAAGTATCAAGGGAGATATGGCCTTCCAAAGTTGGGGTATGCGCAGTGGCTCTGGGAGCCGGCTGCGACTCAAAATCCGGTGGATAATCGACCGGATTGAGTAACAAAAACACCATCTGGAGAAATTGCTCTAGAAGGCCTGCCAAGGCGTCCGGTGAATGATCCACCTGATCAGGTAGATCATCCATTGGATCCTGTAGTGCAGGGTGTTACTGAGGGACTTCGTCAAAATCATGGCTCAGCGTCCGAAACTCAGTAGTACGTTTCATTACTCGGGGACCTGGTCAAAATTCTGACTGCATGTCCGCGGACAGGTTTCAAACCTCGTCACACCCCATCACCAAACTCGACCCAAAAGTGGGTAGGGTGCATGGAAACATTGCAGGGGACTCACACACCATGTGCAATGGGATCTGCGCCTTGGGAAAGGCGCTTCGCACGTGAAGGAAGGCGCCACGACGAGTGGCGGCGTCAGGCTTCCATGGTGGGTGAGACCCGCGCTTCGGCAAACATAACTTGGGCTATGCTTGGCCGAATTGCGTACAATTTGGTGCGTTGGAAAGCTCGTGACTAGCCCTATAAATGTTGTGATCATATTCATGCTAAAAAACTAATTAAAAAATGCGTTATTCCCTTCGCAAATGTGACTGTCTCTAAATGCCTGCTCACATAGCGTGAGGCAACCAGAAAGCTCACGCTCAGTCTCAGATTCGCCCAAGACAGAAGAAGTGAACCACTAGAGACGATCAGAAAAAATTTGGGACCCCACCACGTGGATTCCATCTTGACAGAACCCAGGGTGTGCTGGCAGCTAATGCATGAACTGTTGCTGAGGTGGTAAACCAAAGATGCTGCAGCCACTAAAGAGTACGGGTGCAGTCCAGATGGTCTGTATCCCCCAAGAGGCTGGGGAAATGGTGCAGAGGACTGGTGAGGGGACTGATTCTTCTGTTGCTATTGCTGATGGTATGACGGCTGCTTTTGTTGCTGCTGCCTCTCCATCATCTGCCGCTGACGAGCAAGGCATCTTCGCCAGAAGTGCCCAGTCTGGTTGCAGTAGCTGCACTTCTGATTTCCACCACCACGTCCCCGGCCGCGACCTGACGAGCCCCTGCCCATACTGTTGGAGCCACCAATCGGAGTGAAGTTTTCTTGCGTAATTGCCGCATCTACAGCAGGGGAGCTCATGTGTGCGTATGCTGTCGGTGTCGCAGCTGCCATATCACGGGTCTCACCCTTTAGGATATCTTCGTAGTTGAGCAGCTCTTTAAAGACAGACGCTAGGTCAATGAGCTCAATTTCTGCGACTGGGTGGCGATGGAGAAGGCCACGTCCGAACTCCTTGTACTGCTGCCCACGATGGAGCAAAACGACGTCTAACCATTCGAGGATGGAGCAGGTAGCCCCTAGGCCCAGCAGACGTTGGCGTATGTCCATGGCCTCGTCCCAGTACTCAATGATAGGTACGCCGGGCTTTGGATAGAGGTTACAAAGACGATCTCTGAGGGTCACGACCAGAGTCATACCCTGTTCCTCCTGACGTGTGGAGAGGTGGCGTCAAGCGTCATAGGGACGAGGAGCGCCACTACGCGGATCGGAAGGATCTTTGCCTTTTCCTCTAAAGCGGAAATGACGTGAGGCATAGGCTTGGGCATCTGGAAGGGCGCGGGTCAGTGCATTGAATGCACAAAGAAGCACCAGATCAGTTGCCGTGGCCGGAGGTGGGTTGAGATAAAATTGCTCAAGCCCATTGTTCTGCCGCCCAAGAGAGGAAAACATCTCTCCTGGCCAAGAAGTCCTGCGTCCCTAGCTGGGGAGGAGAGAGCTCCTTCTGACCCAGCCCAAGTTGTGCCATTGCTTCAGCGGTGATGGTCACAGCGGGTGTGCCGCCGGTGCCGCCAGCACTTCCGGATTCTCTGACACCGCCGACACTTCCGGCATTGCCATTTCCTCCTTCTACCTCACTCATAGTGCTGGTGGGGTGGTTCTCAGTGTCTCCTTAGCTGCGGACAGGGGACTAGTGCGTCGAGAAAGTTTTGGCAGCGCTTCGCCGTTCCCACTTTGGGCCCAGTTTTCTGCCGAGAGCCCTAAGCTCTATGGGAAGACATCCAGTGCCGACCTGTGACCCTGCAAGCCCAATTCCGCCACCCCAAACCCCTTGCACACCTTTGAGATCGGGGCTGGGTACCTGGGATGGCTCTTGGAGGGTCGTGGCCGCTCCTTTCCTTGGCCGTGCTTTGGAAGAAGCCCTGGTCACTTGCGTGGACCCTTGCTCAGGATGCCGCTCCTCCTTAGATGGAGTTCGGTGGCTTGAGGAGGCCTATACGTTGTCCTGTGCCTCGCCGACCGTCGCTGACCTGGTGGGCGCTTGGCGCCGCCCCCCTTTGTCAGGTCCTACGATCTACTCACGTGCATTTCAGGCCCACGAGAGGGCTCTGATACCATGAGAGTCGAATTGCAAATCCAATGAGACTAATGCCGCTACATTCCATGGAGTGTGGAGCCCGCTAGGCCAATCCCTAGGTGCAGGCCTGGTTTGCAAAAAAAGGACAAGTGGTTGAGTAACAAGCGAGCCTACTCTTAGGGGTGAGATGCGCTAGTTGCGACCCAACCGTCGGCCGGCGAGCGAAGCTCGCCGGCTCGAGGGCAAAGTCGCCCACAGTCCATAAACAAGAGCCGCGATGGCCGCAGAGTCCTAGAATCTGGCCAGATTTGGAAAGAATTAGGTAGACCTAATTGAGTCCAAGAAAACAGAAAAAGCAAGCTGTGATCTAGGTCTTGTGCCAAAGAACAACTATTCTGTCAGAAAATCATCATGGACTCATATGAGTCAGGCATGGGTCGACGGCCGGCGGACTGCAAGAGGTAAGGGAGTGGCGCCACCGTCCAAAGAGGTAGGCTGGCGCATAATCAACATGGATCACCATCGATCGTCGAGTCTGCATGCACTACACACCCAAGGACATCCACGAGCAAACATGTACACAGAGGATTATCAACCCTCATAATGGACGGTACCCATCCAAAAAATGGTCACAAGCAAGTCCTCATCATCAGCCAGTTCTTTGACGCCAACAACAACGCTGTCCGGAAGGCGTGGACGATGGTGCAGGGGGAAAACAAGGAGAACTAGAAATGGTTCTTGGAGCGATTGGCGAGCATGTTTCCTACGACGGCACAAAAGGAAACTGTTGTCATTTACGACCGTGACAGAGGATTTCTGAACGCAGGAGAAGAAAACTTGCCTGGGGCACATCACACGTATTGTTGGTTCCACATACGGGAGAACGTCAGGCAGAAGTTCGGCAAGCAAGGTAGCTACTGGTTTTGGCGCTTGGTACATGCATTCACACCTTCAAAGTGGTGCAGGTGTGAAGAAGAGCTGTGTGCAGTGAGCTCTAGAGTTGCATTGTTCCTCTTTGAAGCATAGAGAATTGGCAATGTTTCGAAGGAGCAATGGGCTAGACTATACTGTGCTCTCAGCCATGGCGGACACACGATGTCGAATGTGGTGGATTCCTTGAATGCCCGAATCATGGAGTACAGCAAAATTTTCCTTTCTACTGCTTAGTGTCCCTCTACACTTGGGTGCAGCGCTTCCTTGCAGATCGGCGCAGATTGAGCAAGGCGTAAAAAGGACAACTTGCCCCCACGCCTGCGAAGCGGCTGCTCAACAGCAGCGTCTCAGCCCACGGCTATGAAATGGTGGAGGAAGGTCCCCACTTGGCCAGCGTGACGGGGCCAAGCAACAAGACATGCATGGTGAACGTGCTGGACCGCACGTGCACATGCAGGGCGTAGAAGGAGTGGGGCCAACTCTGTGCGCATGCTTGTACCTTCATCATCGGCCGTGGAGAGCAGGGCGAGTGTTGAATGTTTTTGCCCCTTGTTTAGTGTTGTAGGACGGATCAGGAATGCTCTGCCCCTTGAGGAGGTATGACCCCTAGATCCGTTGTAGTGTGACTCAACTATGCTCTGTCTCTTGTGAGATATGACCTGTGAGTACACCATGTGGGTGAGTGGTTACCTTGGCCATTTTGTTGATTTGGCCAAGTGAGAGGTCATGAGGTCGATCCTGGCCCCATGCATATCTTGTTTGCTGTGGAAGCTTCCAAGAAAGAAAGTCCGTAGCTTCTTGGACGCTACATGGTTGGTCTGTCACCTTGACACTAGGATGCTTATGTGTCAAGCCCACAGTGCAAGTCTATTGGTGACGTGGCTGGTTCAGGCCACTTCCCATGAATGTGGTTTTGAGTTCTAGGACTGGACAGACAGCTATAAAAGGAATTGTCTTGCATGCTGATCAATCAACCCTTTCTTGATTCTCTCTTGCGTATTGACGACTTGAGCTCTTCTTGAGATGTAATGTTAAGGCGTTAATACTCTTGAAGGTGAAGTGTATGCCTGATTACGTTTGGGGTGCATGACACATGTCAACAAAGGAAGAAGGCCTAAAAACCTTTGTGAGCTTTTCCGTTTTGCGGCTTCTCTGCCAGAGGTGGTTAGCTCAGTAGCTAACAAAGGGTTATGGGCCCACTCCTCTGGTTAGGGAAGTTTCACGCACGCAACCGCTAAGGTCACAAGCAGTGAGAGCGCCTTCGCTCTCACCCAACTTCTCTGTTTGCAGGGCAACATCAGCAGGAGGGGAATGCAACACATCTGCACCATTCTACCTTGGGAGCTGACATCAGCCTACATCAGCCTACATCAGCCTACATCTGCTTGCAACGGCCAACGGTAACAGGGGAAGCAGTTTCCTCTTCTCACCAACAGCCTACAGCGGCCTCAAACACAGGTTCATCGGCATCAACAACAGGTGCAGCAGCTGAAGCAGTTGTAGTTGTGGGGATGGCAGGGACAGGGGAACCAGGGAATCATTCGCCCATCCTCAAGTTTGATGGAGAGGGGTTTGCACTCTGGAAGTGGCAGTTTGAGATCATCATGGATGACAGAGATCTGCTAGGATATTTTGACCGAAGTATCCCAGCACCAAAGGAGGAGGGTGCTGACTTTGTGGCATGGGTCAAGCTCAACAAGAAGGCTCTCGCCATTCTTGTGTCCTCCATACAACCCTCAGTCCTTTCGCACATCAGCGGTTGTACAGTGGCAGCCGCGGCATACGCCAAACTCGGCAAGGTGTTTCAGTCCTCCTCACTTGCCAACCGTCTCTTCATTCTACAAAACCTCATCAGCATGAGGCTTGGTGAAGGGGAGGATGTCTCCGCCTTCATGCAGAAGTTTGAGACGCTCTTGCAACAAGCCACCGGAATGGGGTGGGACCTGAAATCCGACATGCAGGCCATGATCTTTCTGATGACGTTGCCGGAAAGTTGGGGCCCCATGATAACAGTGATTGGAGGGTGGAATGAAGATCTAGTTTCCTACACCACCGTCTCGGAGTATGTGCAGAATGAAGCCATGCGTCGTAACAGTAGTGAAGTAAACATGGCTGCCTTTGCCTCACGGAGCAGCGGCACCTTTCGCAATACCTCATCCTCTGGGTACAAGAGAAATAACAGCACTAGCAATAGTGGAAGGGGTGCAAAGCGCCAAGGAAACTGCCACAACTGTGGCAAGGCCGGACACTGGGCTCAAGAGTGCCGTGCACCCAAGAGAGAGGGAGGAGACGGGGATGAATGGCGAGGGGGAAATGGTGGGAAGGATCCCACAAGCTTGATGGCTGAGTGTGCCTCCAACAAAGGGCGGGCGATACTCAGGCCAGGAGCCTATGGCCTTGACTCGGGCANTTGAGGCAGCTGAGGGGATTGGTGACAAGCTGGTCACAGTGGGTGTCAACGGTGGAGTTTCCGACCTCAAGCTAGAGGGGGTGGTCTACTTGCCCTCCTTCACAGCCAACCTGCTCTCCGTCTCTAAGATAACTGACCATGGCATGACAGTGGTCTTTACAGAGAAGGAAGCGGTGATAGTTCCCACCAAGGACATCAACATTTCCTACTCTTCCAAGAAGGTTGTCGCACATGTTCCTCGCATTGATGGACTCTACGTCTTGCAGACCAAAACGACAACTTCAACGACTGAATCTTTGGCCAAGAGTGATGACGAGGAGAGCAACGATGTAGACTCAGATGAGGAAGGACATGTTGGAGCAGCGGAAGCAATGGAAGCAGATGATTCGGCAACAAAACCGCTGGCAAATGGAGCCACCGGGGCTGTTCATTCTAACATGTGCACATCCTCCAAGAACCTGTGGCACAGGCGCTTTGGACACGTGGCTCATTGCACATTGGAGCTCATGGGAAAGCAGGAGCTAGTGCGTGGGATGGAGCTAGGTGATGAGGTGGAGGGAGCGGATATCATGTGTGAGCCATGCCTTCAAGGCAAGGCGAAAAAGAAACCCTTCAAGCGCAATGGAACGCGTGCTCTCGCACCTCTTGATCTTGTCCACTCTGACGTATGTGGTCCCTTTCGCATACCATCAAATGGAGGCAGCCGATATTTCCTCACATGCATCGACGACAACAGCCCCAAAGTCTGGATATACTTTCTCAAAAAGAAAAGTGAGATGAAGGAGAATCTACAGGCCTTTGTCGCTATGGTTGAGCGACAGAGTGGAAAGAAGGTGAAGGCATTGAGGACGGACAATGGCGGAGAGTACGAAGCTTGCAAGGAGTGGCTCAAGACACAGGGCATTGAACACCAGAAAGCTACGCCCTACTCACCTCAAAGCAACAGCGTAGCAGAGAGGATGAACCAGATACTCCTAGGCATGACAAGGTGCATGCTCTTTGACGCCAAGCTTCCTCCTAGGTTCTAGGCTGAAGCAGCACGTACGGCTACATACCTTGTGAACCTCACACCTGCAGCAGCTCTGCGAAGGAGAGGCAAGAAGAAACAGACACAGCAGTTGAAGACGCCTCAAGAAGCATGGTCAGGCAGGAAGCCGGACGCCTCCCATCTCAAGGTGTTTGGTTGCACCGGGTTTGCCAAGGTCCAGGCTGGTGAGGACCCTGGAAAGCTTGATGCAAGAGCACAAAAGTGTATTTTCATCGGTTACGACACCACCCACAAAGCCTATCGACTGTGGGACCAAGGAGCCAAGAAGGTCATCCGCAGCAAAGACGTGGATTTGCACGAAATGTCTCTGAGTAAGGGAGAGCATCTTGAACTCGCGAACGCTCCAGAACAGGGAGAGTGGCTCACTCTCCTAGAAGAGGGAGACGAAGCACCAGCACAATGGCATGGGATAGGTGCTGCAACAGGGAGAGGAGCTCGTGAAGATGACTCGGAGGAATCAGAC